>PVLD010007337.1:0-14031 GCA_004027595.1 Dinomys branickii | reverse complement strand
GAAAGGAGAAAAGAAAAAGACAAAAATGTATGTATGTATATATGAATATATATGAATATACATATATGCAGGAGGGCTAACAAGATACAGTTTTAAATAAAATTTAATGTCAGTGCTGCATGCGGCATTCTTTCTCTTGCTCCTCTTCCTCTTCCTCCTGCTTCTTATTGCCTTTCATCAATCTTATGTTCAACCTGGGGAAAATAAGGACACATTCCTCATGTGAAATCATTGCTAAATATTCTTCTTATGCCACACGTTCAGTCTGCACATCCGATTTTCCTCTGAGGGCGTATTGTTATGCTTTCTGTGAAATATGAGCAATCAGATTAGATGCTGACAGTGTTGTGCGGTCTTACACTTCCCGGCAGAGTACTGCCAAATGTGACACATGGAAACCATCACAGCAGCCTCTCCTAAGACAGCGCAGGTAGCATTTACTTTTCAGACTCAGTAATTTATCCCACTTTCTGTAAAAAAGAATTGCAGTCCAACAAAGAATACAATGTGCTTGAAATATATTCAGAGAAATATTCTTTTATCTGGTCTATGCTATTTAACACAAATACTTAAAAGCATTTCGAGTGATAGCCAGTGATCTAATGATTTCACAAATATTTACTAAGCTAGTACAAAAGATAAATCTTAATAAGAATATTAAAATTACCATAACAATGTGGCATATGGCTGAAGTGAAGAGCTAGAAAGTGGCAGAATTGCAAAGACTTGCTGCCTGTTGGTGGATACTGTTGTGCCTTTGCTAGGGAGTGCAGGGCAATCTCTAGAAGCCTTGTGCAAACATATAATCTGCCTACTTGGAAATGAATTCGTTGTCATAGGAGATAAGAAAGAATTGAAGACATCATTTCACATTTTTATACTAGGCATACTCACATTTTCTAGTTTTCTCAGAGAAGCATATCTTTATCTCTGGCTCAGTAAACTAATTGAGCATTTCCAGGCCCTTGCTTGGATTCAACAGTGATTATATTAACAAGAGGCAAAATGCTATGACAGGCTTTTCTCTTGAAAGATTCGATCAGAGGCATAAAGAGCCTAGAGAATAAAAGAAACAGGCAGTGATATCATGACATCTAAACACAGTTCAATTAGTTCGTCCTCCAGTGTGAAATATTTATATACATTTGCAAAACAGTCCTTTTAGACTCAGATCCTCAAATGTAAGTCTGGCTTATTATTAATAGATTTATTCTAAAGATACAACAAAGTGACTGGTGCATAAGATATATTAGACAAATGTTTGGTGATGGATTAATTAATACAGAGAGGAAGGGAGAATGGAATGGAGGAAGAGAAGGAGGGGCAGGGAGGAAGGAAAAGGGGAAAAGGAAGGAGAATTACCATTCGGTGAAAGGATGTGCTTCCTGTCAAATCCCAAACTGAACAGAACAGTCACTTCCCCATGGCCTTTTAAAATTTTTAACAAATTTCCTTTTATGCTTTTAGATCTTTCAAATACACAACTCACCATATAGGAACTAACTCTCTGTTATATTTAATCTCAGAGTCTTGTATAGATTGAGCCCTGTCAAAAATATTTCAGCTGCACTTCATGCATAGTAGTTGCAGAGAATCTCCTGGGTCAATGTTTACTAAATTGTGATGTGTTTTTGTTAACTGCGGGGCAAACTGTTTAACAGTAACAGAGTATCAGCTGCCCCCACTGTTTCCCTCCAGGGAGAAGAGAACCCTGAATTCTAGAAGCACTTTTGCTTTCCCTCCCAGGGGGAAAAAAAAAGACAAGATCGAAAAGAAAAGAAAACAACTTTAAAAAAAAAAGGAGCAAGCAGATAAGAAATTTCATCTTTCACAGTCCTCACATGAGGCACTTGGTCTGTGGTTTCAATATTTTGATCTGATTGTTCCCTGTATTTGCATCTCTGGCAACCTAAGATATCACTGCCCACTGACTAACCTCAGCATAACCGCACTGCCCTGGGCTGCCTGCACAGTCAGCAGAATGAAAACTCCGTCCACTGGGTCTGCCACCGAGATGTGCAAAATGTGCAATGCCTTTGAAGAAATAATTGTTCCATCATTCAGTGTGTTAGTTTTCCTACTCTTAGATAATATCTGTCAGCCTAAAATATTAATTTTTTATCTTGGAGTGATCCCCTGCCATTTGGGACTTGCTTACACCCCAAACTCGCGCTTGTGAAGCTCGGTATGTGGTGGTTTAGATTATACAGCACCCCCACACACATAAACTCGTATACAAACACTGTACACATTCACACATCATATATTTGTGCCATGCCATCAAGTGCACATAGTCCAAAAGATCATACTAACAGCTGAGAGATAAGAATGCTGGCTGGCATCTCTTCCTTCCTAATAAAAATACTTGGCCTTTTATTGAATGTTACTGACTGGCAGTCTGTGACGCTTCTTGCAATTGGACATTTTTCTTCGCGTTACTTCTTATCTTTCCTCAGTGTCTGGTCGGTTCTTGGCATTTCTCTCACCTCAATACCCGCTTGCTGACTACCAAGTTATTTGAGGAAATAAACATTATAACAAGGGTAGGGAGTCACAGTTAATGGCCCATACGGAGGTGTTTTGAAATAAACTAAATATTCCTTGATGTCTTCAATGGTCTTTTTAATATCAGTTATGACATCAGTATATATTTGTCATGCTTATGTTACCAATTCTGGTGTTTCTGTACACATATCATTGCATTATAACTAGTACACAGTGAGTATCTGAAACCATGACACTGTCAATTCTGATACTGTAATTTAATTTATATCAAAGTATATTTACTGTACCAAAAAGAGAAAATACCCAAAAGTATCCCAAACTTTAGACAAAGTCCAACTGTTCCATACCAATGATAGTCTCCTTAAAGGCTAGGGAGAAACATCATTCATTTCTCCTTTTCTCTTTCTATCTCATCATTTCTAAATGTCCTATGTTAGGGACTGCATGAATCAGTGAGCATGTCATTGTAGGCTAGACAGATAGTGTTTGGCCCGGAAGTAGCTTGCTGTCCAGTGAGCCTGATTTATTGAGAAGTAACTACCTAAGTGCACGGGAATGTGCTCTCAAACTAATTTTCTTTTGAGCAAAGTCAGATAATCAAGAAGTCATGCTAAGGGACAGTTCTTGGGACATTCTTCCCATTTTTAGCACAAATATCTCAGTGCTCCAACAGCCAGAAAATAACATCATAGATGACATGGATAGTCAGTAATAAAACCACCCATTCTGTTATATTCCTTTCCTTCTCATTCCTGACCAGAGGCTGACTTTCTAGTAGAATACAGTAGTTATTCACATAGTGACATGCACGGCAGTTTTGAAATGAACTTCACTTATGTTAATAGAAAGTGAAGATTGTCTGATTCCTACTTCTACAATCTTGGCTTTTCTTTGACCTTCAGAATTCTACAAAGTGCTTAAGATAATGACTCTCTGAGAGCTGCAGGAGGAGATGCTTTAAAAGGTCTCTGGTCAAGCATCACGAGGAGGGAAAGGACCAGATAAATGATCTTCCAGAGACAACTGGCTGACCATTTACTACATCTGCTGCAAGCCTATGCCTAGCTGACATTTGACATGAAGAAGCCCTGTGGCAGCTTTAGAACTTGGCATTGAACTGACCACAAATGGTTTCCAAAATATAAGAGTGAGTTTAGCACAGTCCCCTTAGATAAGTCCCACCCTAGAGGGCCACAGAGAAGCAGTGTTCAGCTGTTATATGAATAAAATAATTAAGACAAGCGTGCTAAAGTGTTTTTCACTCTTTAACTCAGATGATGCTTATTTATATGAAATATAGTATCTAAGTTTTCTGTAAAATGACCATTTATGAAACATTCACTTCATGGCATATTGTTTGATACACATTTTTGTAGTAAACCTCTAAACAGCCCTATACACTGGGTGATTTTTTTTCTTCTTCGGTAGATGTGAAAGGCCAAATAGTTTTATCCCCAAATAGAGGAGCCAAAAGGTCAAGACCTAGGATAGGAACTCAGATGAGTTTATTTCAGTGTCTGATTCCTTATTATTTTACAGAGTTGCTTCCCTAAATAGATATTTAAGACATGGATTCTTCAACATAGATATAATAACCTTATAACAGAAATAGGACCTCTGATTGATTATAAATTACCCATATACCATGTGACTACCTCTGATGACATACGGCTGAAGTGAAGAGCTAGAAAGATAGCTCTTTGACATCTTCAACAGTCTTTTTAATATCAGGTATGACATCAATATATATTTGTCATAATTATGTTACAAATTCTTGTGTTTCTGTACACATATCATTGTTATATTTAGTACACAGTGGGCAAAATTACAAATTAAAAAATTGATTGTGGGATAGCTTCTCCACTGAAAGTAGGCTTTTTAGGACTTAGAAATAAGGGGATGTTAGACATCATTAAAAAAAGACAAAAAAATCCAAAAAACAAAACAAATCAACCTTCATTTTATGAAGAAGGCTCTGAGAATTAAACAAGCAAGTAAATGATTCTGTGTCATCTAGCTCCTTACAGAGAAGCCAGGGTCAAAAACTGGTAGTAAGGTGGTGGTGTGTGCCCAATGCTCAAGGGTTTGGGGTCATAAGGTTTAATATTTTTGCAGCTGGTATCATGACATTCTTAACAATTTTGATTTTGAATCAACACTTTATCAGTGCAGTCCTGCGGATAATAGAGAATCCAATTTGTCTGGTTAAACTTTGCTCCTGGAGAAGATCCTGCTGACCCCCACCTGATTGGAGGAGTCATACCTCTTTGCCCGCTGTCACAATGGCACCCTGGGAGTTCGCCAGCTGTTCTCCTCAGAACTCTACCCAGATACTGCTCCTGCCTGTCAGGACCAGGAGCGGCTGCACACCTGAGGGGACTGAAGGACAGGTGTGTATTACATGCATTCCAGAATAGGGCCGGGGCGTAGGGTTGGCAGAGCCATATTACAGTCCATGGACGACTCAGCAATCCTCTCATTCACTCCAAATCCCTATATATGTTCTAAGGAAGAAATTGTAATCTCCTAATTTTTTTTAACCTATAGTGGACTAGGACAGTAGTGCTGAGTAAGAGAAGATCTGAATTTTCCCATCCATCTGTGCACTGGCAGGAAAGGGTGACCTGGGAGCTGGTAAGACATCCCTCCCTCCTAATGGGGAAGGACCTGTGAGATTTTCTACTTGTCAGATGATTATCGCTGTGCTGTGGACTATATGGAACTAATTGTCAAATAAAAAAACAACACCACATATCATCAGAAAGACATAAAATTTGAAAACCAAACAGAATAAAATACAAAAGTTTTGTATTTTAGAAATGGACACACTATGTTCATTTTGCACTGGGCTGGTAAGTTCTGTAGCTGCATTGGTTTCTAATCACTGAATTCTTAGCATTGTACTCAACACAGTGCTACCTGTGCTAACTGAACTAAGGCTTTTAATCATGATAACTCCAAGACTAAGACAGTAATTAATGAAACTTTATGAATGAGATCAAGGCTTAGAAGGATTGAGAAAAGATTCCTAAGATTCCATAGCTAGTGAACAAAGCCCCACGTTATCCCATGGCATCCACAGTCTCTGTTGTTCTAAAGTTTATATATTACTGCCTCCATCCCTCTTGGCTTCTGGTGCACACAGAGCCCACCTGCTCCATGGTGCCAGGTTCTTGGGCTGTAGAACTGAGCCAGTGTGGTGGCCAAACACACTGTACAGATAAAATTAGTGTTTTCAGAGGATAAAGTGGATCTTTGTCCACAGGAACTGCATAAAAGATGCTATGTATTATTTTGGATAAAAAATTTATACTTTCTCTGTATAAACTAATAGAAAAACTTTGTATGGGCTCAGACATACTTTTGTTGAGCTTCATTTCATTTCATTTGATTTCCTTTCTCTGAGAACTCTACTCCAATATCAGTAATCAAACACGGATCCTGAAATTCACAGGGAATGAGGCATCATTTTGAATGGTCACATAAAGGATGAAGCCAATAGTCCTGTTTTCAAACATAAAAATTTAAAATACAGACAAATAAGAGCATAGGCATTCTTCTTTTCTACTTTTGTGGTATGTGTGTGTGTGGTACTGGGGATGTACCAAGGCCTTAACACTGAGCTACATCCCCAGCCCTTTAAAATACATTTTTTTTAAAAGATGGGGTCTCCCTAAGTTGTCCAGACTATGCTGGCGCTTGTGATCCACATGCTTCAGCCTCACAGCGTGCTGCTATTCCAGGCATGGGCCACCTTGCCTGACCGGGCATTCTTTACTTGAAGACTGACTGCTTTCCCCACATCTTGGTTAAGAATAAGACCATCCCACCTTTGGGACAGGATGCATCTGCAGATGGATTCTACCAGCAAGTGGAAACATAACAGAAGATCCAGGCAACGTTAGGAAATCGATCACATGTGTGATGAGGCACCCTCAGCATGTTCTTGTTTCCATTTCTTTGGCAAAGTGTAGCTCCTACCTGCTTCTGTTCTTCACACGAGACTAGGATGCTTGAGACATCTGCCTTCTCACCTTAGTTACCAAGATCTCCTTCATTTAGAGAAAATGACTGTAACATGTGAATTTTCTTTCCCACCTCTCTGTCCTCCAAAATACTCATTTACAGAGGAGTAAGTTTCAGTCTCTCAATGATCGCTCTGTGCCTGGCAGGTGGAGAATGTAGCACCAAGCACGTTAATGATTTCTGAGGTGACGCTGAGGCCTCGGAGTCTGCTTGACAGAATGGCTAGCAGGAAACTAATGAGTATCCCAGCATGAACTTGGACCATTAAAAGGGGGTGTTGTGCTGAGGCGGGGAGAGAAAAAAATTAGAGACCTCAACCTCTGCTAAGAATATCAGCACAGGCACTTAGGCAACCTAGAGAAGAAAATTAACCACCCATAATAATTGGGGGTGTGAACAAATATTTGACTGAATTCCATTTGTAAATATTTTCCAACAGAATGATGCCTGGATTCAAAGAGTGCTAGGATGTGTAGTCTGAACTGATTTAATCACAAGTGAACGTGGAGTGGTGGAAGTGACAATTACAGGAATATGTGCTTGCGGAAAGCATTCTTTTCCTAATGAATTTGTAAATTGGACTAAGATATCACAGGGCACCTCTGTAAAGAATGTACATCGGAATTCATGGTTTTAAATATTAGGGATAAAAAATGAACACAATGGCAAGTTGGAAGATATTTACATAAGTAGTAACCTAATTTTACAATATTAGACAAAACAAGGAAAAAATATCTGTTCATAGTCATTGGGCTCAGATACGTAATTGTTAGTTATACAAGTAAAATCGATACAGAATAATAATTAAATGTTAAACAATAAAGCTGATAGGAAAATGCTTTCTGAATAATCAGGTTTTGTTTCTAAAAGATTTAGGACAGAAGATTTTACAAGGCAAATTTTGTTTACATAATTCACAAGGATATATAGTCATTTAAATATAGTGGGAAAGAAAATGAGACATGACCCTAGTCATGACCTATAAAGATTGATTTATTCTTGATTTGAATATATTCCTTTGCATCAAATCAGTCAATATTTTCCCTAAATAACCTCAAACTTTTAAAAAAGTTTATGCTTACAGAGTATAATAGATATATTCACTATGGGAAACTGGTACATACTTATAACACGTATTAATCTTTTATCTACCTGCCTCTCCCTCCCCTCCTAGTCCCCATGCCCCAACCCCTCCCCCTGCTCACAATCTATTGCCTAACTCCTATCGTTTATTTTGCTCCTTAAATAAAAAACTAGCTTTAGTGTGGGTTACTTATATAAGAGAAAACATGTAATATTTACTCTTCTGTGTCTGATTTACCTCACGTGGTCTTACGGTCTTACATTGCATGCATTTTCCTACAAATGATTCAAAATAACTCAGACTTAACTTAGGTTTTTATTTTCCAATCATTCATTTGAGAGTTCAGTCAAGACTATTACTTAAAAATCCTAACTTACTCTTGCTTTGAAATAGACTAACAGGAAATCAGATAGGGCAGTTGTCCAGCTGTCTAGACCTCCTCCAAAGAAAGCCCAGACCTACTTTGGGAGAGGGGTACATGCTGATTCTCAACCCCACTGATCTCCTGAAGCATGAGATTACCTGTTTTTTTAAACATAGCAATTGATAGTCTTGGGTGAATTATAAAGTATGAGAAAATTTGTAAACTGAAAACCATTATAATGGGATTCTTTGACAAAGAAAATATACCAAACAAGTTAATGTGAAGAAAAGAAACCTAACAGATTAACACTAAAAAAATGCGGTACCTAAGATAGGAGTACGATTTCTTCCAGCTAAGACAGGACTACGATTTCCATCCAGGCTGGTAGCCTGGATGGAAATGTGTATGTGGAGGGATTTGAAGTCGCTGGTACCATTTATCAGCTTTACATGGGAATGAGCTGCATCAGTGCGCAATGGCCTTCCCCCAAAGGGTGTCACCCAAAGGCCGACGGTGTGGTAGGGTTCCATTACAGACACTCAGAAGCTTTCCTGGGCCAGAAATGTCAGATACACTTCTGTTCTGCTAAGCACTGAAAAGCACAGACAAATAAAAGGTTGGATCCAACACCTAAAAGACACACTAAATATACTGGGTATTTAAATACGCACTCAATAGTTAATTTCTGGAGCCAGCATAGACACTCATGGTACAGAGAATGCCAAAGGGGGTAGTTTCTCTTTCAGATTTCATAATTTGATCTCTTCTGAAAATTTCAAGGACACATTTATACACTTCAGTGTATGTCTACTTAACACTGTTTCTCCGGACACCATTGATTATGTATATTTTTATCTACTTATTTTAATTGTGAATAATACTCATGCCTTAGATATTTTTGTGTCTTTTTTCAAATCTATTGAAGGGAATCAGCACATATCTAAGTATATTATTTAGATAAGGCTCTGGGAGTAAGAAAAAAAAGAAATGTGCCCATCTTGCTACATCCTTCATACTACATATTTTAATGGCTTATTTTATACCAAAAATATCATTAACTTTTATCTTAATTGCAGGTCTTTAAGAACTAGGTATAATAAATTTTCTATGCTTATTTGGTCACAGTAGTGACTTACATGTATTCTATTCATGATTTAAATCTTTCAATAGAGGAACTAGTGAGAATTTCTCATATTTTTTGAGTAATTGTAGAGTGTTTGAAAACTTCCACAGTGGAACATGATCCTGTGCTGACAAAAGTACATTTGTGCGGGCAGAAGCAGATATTGCACTGCACTTTTAATCTTAAAATAGTATAAGAGCTTAATAAAATGCAGGTTCTTCTTGTTCTTTTCCTTTGGTCCCCACGTCCTTGCATTAGATTGGGAGAGGGCCGCAGGAAGGGTGCAATTAACTATACATCAGTGTGCACACCCACTCTCTGATTTTTCAGACTGTAAGCTTATACTTTAACTGCTGATCGCATGACCTTGCCATCCTTACACAGTCCTGTCACAGCTCAGTGCAGACATCTGCAAGATTAGGTTCAGAAAATGGAGGCTAGATGCATAAAAGAAAGAGCGCCAAGTCTGAGAGGAAAATGAAAAAAAAATAAGTGTTAAAGCTTTGAATGCAAAAAAAAATGGAGATTATATCCCATCCCTGTGAGTTCAACACCTCCTTTTACGATAATAAATTATGCGTCAGATCCACTGCAGGGGTTGTGGTACACCTAAGACAAAATAAGCATTCAGCTCCTTAGCTAGAACAGTTTGGTGACAAAGCAGTATATGCTTTCTAGTACACAGAGTGCCAGTAATGCATAATAAAATCACGGGCAGATTACAAGGAAAAATATATGTATGTATACTGAACTCTGATGTCAACTTCAGTGTGAAACCTGTAGCAGATTTGCTTAGCACAGCTCTGAGCGTGCCTGAATGATTGTCATACAGAAGGAAGACCCACCCTGGATATGCATGGCACCAACCAGCAGGCTGGTAGCCTGGATGGAATAAAAGGAAAGGAAGAAAGGTTTGCTTTGCTTCTTTGGAGGAGTGCAGGGCTTGTTATCACCTCTTCATGACCATCTCCAGGATCCCAGCACAGCCTCTTCTGCCTTCCAAGCAGACCTTTTGCTTGCAGATATGGACTTGCTTGGAACTTTCCTGTGAGTTCCAGACTTTTGAATTTTGACCAGATCACCCATCTCTCCGGCATAGGACAGCCTTCATGCAGTCTTTCACCCCTGGCCATTCAGGGAGCTGTTGTAAACTTACCTAGTACAAAAATATTATAAACATTTTTAACACATTGCATTTTTTTCATCAAAGAAGGAACTATTAGCTTATGAAAAAGAAATAACAGGAAATTTTTTAAAAATAGCCCAGTAGTGTATTTATCTATTTTTTTCACTTTAAAGTCTGAGATACATACGATTCTCAAAGTTGGAATAATTTGCATGACACAGAAAGAAGATACAGATCCAATATTGGTGGAATTATTCCTGATTCTTAATACTTCTACCTCAGTCACATTTGTGCAGTTTCTGGCATCTGTATATTAAAACATCAAATATTGCTAGGTAACCATTGTAGTAAAAAATTAAACGAGTAAATGTCCTTTTACTTATTTGGACCTTTTAAGCATCAAACCTTTACAGCCAAACATTGTCAGATAATGAAAACATGTTTCTCTGATCCCTAACTTGGTCACTGAATGATTATTAAATAGAACAGTTTGGTTTTTTACTGCAAATCTTTGCTGGTTCATAATGCAGGTCCAGGCAAATTTCTGTGTAAAATTGGAGGTTTTTCATGTCACTGGTGTCAATTCTCTCTTCCTGTCACAGAAATTTTAACCCATTCTCCATATTGTAGACATTTTTATAAATAGGCAACTGATTTTCCTAATGGGATTCAGACACTTTTCTGCTTTTATCGTCTGGGTGGAGCCCTGTTAGTCATGTCTATACAGAAGGACCATTTTGTAGTTCTGTTTCCAGGTCCACACGAGGAAGGACCGTCATTCCTTTACCTTGTAAAAAGTGATCAAATAATGCAGAGTCCTCTGTGTGTTTTTTAATGGGTAAAAACTGCCCACTCCTAAGCCAGGACGGTTCAGAAAACTAACCTCACCTAACGTCATCACGAACTTCCAGTAATCTGTGCAATGAAGTGTGACAACAGCTTTAATAGCATGTGAAAACATATTTTATTATGGGACCATTAATTTGTCCTGCTGGCTAGGTGATGTTCTCCATATGCCACTTGGAATAGCGTCCTTCAGTGCTGAGATCTTTCCTGATGAGCCTTCTGCTTTTTTAGTGCAGAGCTCTAGCAGTACCCAGGTCTCTGCCCTTGGCAGACACGAGCCTCATTCCATCATTTCTCTTGTGTGCAGAAGAGTGGAATGTCACAGAATTCCGTCCTGCATTATTGTGTTTTCTTTTATAACCCAAAGGTATCTGCCAAACTTTGGCTTTTGAGGGTTCACAATGAATTTATGAGCATTATTATCATGAGAATTATTTTCAGCATACAAAATAGGAAAGAAATGTCTTCATTAATTTTGAGAAGATGCATAGGATAAACCAGGCATGTGATATAAAGATTGATATTTATTACCCATATCAGACAAAACTTGCACACTGTAGTGACCTGCAGGAAAAAAATCACCATCATTTGATTTTAAATATGTATCATATATGTGTTATACTAACATAATATCTCTTAAGTATATTTTGAGATCCAACAGGCTTTTAGTGGCAGTTTCTGTGAATATTCTCATCTTACACTTCATTTATTCAAGGAGATCTATCTTTAGTTTTAAAGATAAGGTCTAACTATATAGTTAAGACTGAACTTGAACTCACTATGTAGCCCACACTGAACTCAAACTCATGGCAATCTTCCTGCCTCAGCCTCCTGAGTTCTGGGAATACAGGTATGCTCCAGCACACCAGGCTTCAAGTAGATTTTAATGACTGGCATGTTATGGCCTAGAATTCATGGTAAATAGAATGGGGAAGTGCAGAAGATGAACTCTTTGATTTCTGTTTTTAGTAGATCACTGTTTTGGATTCTGAATTACAGAAGCTCTTAATAAATATCTGTTGAATAAATGCATATTACATATTATACCAATACATATAATATTCACACTTTACTTGTGTAAGCGCTATAATACATTCATTTGCCAAAGGGCATCGAACAGGCAGGTGCTGGAGGAATGAAGCTATCCCAAGCTATAACTTTGAGCTAATTCTTGAAAGTGGAGACAGAATTTTAGAAAGAAGGATTATATATTCTGTTAAATTTTAGAAACTAGTTTTTTAAAACACATTTCCCTGCTTTCTTTGCATCAACCCTCCAAAGAATTTGATGGCATGAATACTTACTTTTATTAATACTTTAGCTCCTTGAGATTATCCAACTTATTTTCACTTTTTTATTCAAATTTAGTAATTTCTGTTGTTACACCTGTGAGTTCACTACTTCTTTACTCCATGCCAGTCACTCTTCTATTGGACACCATCAGTGACAGCCTTGTTTTCATTTCCCATTTTTGAATTTTTCCATCTAAAAATTTGCATTCGTTCTGTATCTATTTTATTATCTGCTATGTCACCAGTCCAACTAGGGTTCTTCTTTTGCTCCACTTATGACAGCCATAAACCAATAGTGTGGATTCTTTTTCTGCTTGAAGCTCTGGGCTGTCAATGGCTCTTGGCCATCAGTGTAATATCTCTTAATGTTACAGCTCTTGGAAGCTCCTGGCCTCCTCTATGAGCTCCTCAGTCTTGGCAGCTTTCTGGAGCTCTTCCAGCAGCTTCTACCGCTTCACTAGGGGTCTCTCCAGGTCAGCACAGCTCCAAGTCAGTCTCTGTTGACTGCTGCCATTTGTCACCCATCACTGCCGGTCTTGCTGCTGGTTGTCACCAGTCTCCCTGATGGCCCCTGGTGGCTGCCATCCTCTGGAACCCTTCGGGGAGGGTAGCCCCTAGCGTTATCAGCTCTTTTACCGAAACCCACTCAGCCGACACAATCATAAATAAGAACCATGAGCTGAGCACACAGTAGGACCACTGGAGTGAGATTTCATTGAAATTTGTGGTGCAACATAGAAAGGACCCTCAAAGCATGATGGAGCATGGCATACGTGCAGAGCAGGATCTGCGAGCACTAACACAGTTTCCTATTTTCTCTGACCTACTTAAGGCTTTCAGAGGAGTTAGAAAAGTGGCGGGCTCTTCCGGAGGTTTCACGGACATCATCAGGTGTGGCTCCAGGGAAGAGCGATTCAGGATAGGTCTGTGGTCTGAGCCTGCTGCAGTGAGGCAACTATCTCTGAGTAACAGCACGGCAACTACAACAGCCACAGCTGTTACAGAGTGAGCTCTGCCAAGCTGCAGCGAAGAGGCTGCATGTTTTTTTTTTTTAATTTTAAAAGTATAAAAAACAAAAAAGATATTAACAAACAGACATAAAGTAGCATAAGAATAGTACAATTGAATCTGATTTACAGACAAGGTGACAGGGAATCAACAATGGTTGTTGCATTACATATTGATAATTTCTAAGTGTATATTCAGGAAAACAGATATAGACATGCAAAATTGATCAGATAATTACTCATCCACTATTCCTTACAACAAAGTGACCTAAGTCAGTAGGACAACTTCTTTTTAAAGTGTGAAAGCAAAAAGAACTACATCAACAACAACAGAAAAAGCAAGAAAAAAAAAAAAAAGAAAGAAAGGCATTAACAAAGAGACACAAAGTGCTGGCTAAAAAACAGACCTGACGATCAATGGAACAGACTGGAAGATGCAACCACAACGAAAAACACACCCAGCCACCTAGTATTTGACAAAGGGGCCAACCAAACTCACTGGAAAAAGGATGACCTGTTTAATAAATGGTGCTGGAAAAACTGGCTTGCCTCTTGCCGAAAACTGAAAATAGACCCAAGTCTATCACCATGCACCAAACTCAGGTCAAAATGGATCACAGATCTCAACATTAAAACAGAAACTCTAAATCTATTGGAA
>PVLD010007336.1:0-92329 GCA_004027595.1 Dinomys branickii | reverse complement strand
AACAAAGAACAGATGGGACGAGGGAAAGGAGAAAAGAAAGAGACAAAAATGTATGTATGTATATATGAATATACATATATGCAGGAGAGCTAACATGGTTCTACTATTGTATTATATCACTTAATGCTAAGAAATAATCGATGACGGGTTATTTGATCAATCTTGTATGTCTGTATGTGTTATCCTGAACACACACTTCCAAGATATCAATATGAGAAGCAGCAACTATTGGTGGGTTTTTTGTTGTTGTTGTTGTTACTGTTGTTGTTTGCCTGTTTTGTTTTTTGTCTTTGGATTTTTGGTATTTGTGTTTTTTCTGTTGTTGAGAGGATTGTCTGACTTATTTTGCATGTCTGTATATGGGTTCACATATTTACACTTCGAAGATATCAATGGATAAAGAAATAACCACTGTTGAGACCATGTCACCTTGTCTATAGATTAGTTGTGATTGTACTATTTTTTATGCTAATTGGTGTCTGTCTGTTAATATGTTTTTGTACTTTTATTTTTTTAAATAAAAAAACAACAACAACAACAAAAAACAACAAAAGGGACTCCTAAGCCTGCTTCGTAAAGTAGTGAGCTGGATGGGGAGCGAGCTTGAAGCTAGGGAAAGCCTTGGGATTTTGTACTGTCATAATTTTTTAAATTTTGATATGCACCATATTTTTATTACATCTTGCACAATATATTCAAAAGGCTAATTATAATTAGTCAGGGAAAAAATTGTAAATTGTAAAACTATATATATATATACATATGTGGGTATATGGGTAGGTATACATACATATATACACATAAATGTGGGTAACCTTATAATTCTCTCTACATTTTTAGACACAGTAAAAACACATAGTACTTTGGCATGTTTTAATACTATCAAAAAACATATCGTGTATGTTCACACACATCCACAGGCATGCACGAACACATATACAGTGAGACACTTTTTAGACATCATAGGTAGTTCTAGGCATTGTCTGAGCTACATTTTATACTCTTGAAGTTGAGAAATGACTAACTAGTACTGCCTTGCTGGTGGCCTAATAAGCTCAAATTTATCAAAATGAGATTTGAGGAAGCTTAACGAAAGACTGTGGAAAGAAAAAAGTCTCAGGCACACTGTTTCTCAGAAAATACATAGTGTGTGATAAGCAGAAAAATGAGACTGAATAACTGATTAATGTTTAAACTTTGTGCAGATTAGGACTTTATGTTATCCCTTACAAACATGCACCTTCTGAGAAATAATGTATTCCGAGTTCATGGAAAGAAATGAAGCAGTATCCACCAGTGACAAAGAAAGCACCAATACTGTTTAGTAGAAATTAAATGCCTATCAAATAGTAGCAAGTAGCCTGCAGTCTGCAGTTTGAATTATGCATGGTCAACGATCATCTGAAAATGTGAAGTGAAAAATTCCAGAAATAAAATATAAATTTAAATGCTTTTATTATTGTATGTTGTTATAGTTGTATTAGTTTTATTAGTGTATATAGGGTTTGAAATTATATGTATGGCTTTAGGAATCCAACGGAGATCTTGGGATGTTTTTCCCCCAGATAAGGAATCTACTACTCTGTCTTTGTGCTGCTCGTGTGTGTATGTGTGTGTGTGTGTGTGAGCGTATGTGTGCGGGCATTTGTGTGTGTGTGTGTCTGTACTTGACAGGGAATTTCAGACTTGACAGAATAATACAATATCTCTGTTGAAAAGTAAACATGGGAGAATTAACAGGAGACTTCTGGGCAAAAGAAGAAAATAGAAAACAATTCATAATTATTGGTTTCACATCTCATATGTTTCCAAGGCATTTCCAAGGCCTAATAATTAAAAGTTTACAACTTTTAAAATTAAAAAAATATGACCTTTTCAGAAATACAAAAAGTTATTCAGCAAAATAGAAGTTCTGCCTAACTGAACTCTATAGCTTTGCAAAACAGCTGGTTTCATTCTTTAAATTAATCATTTGGTACATGAATTGCCTGCCTGGATGTGTAAACTAATGAAGTAAACTAAGTTTTCTCATAAGAAGTAGAACACTCACTGAGAATATGTTCAAGTTCAGCCATTCTACACTAACGCTGAAGATAATACGGTTACACTTAAATGTGAATTTGGAAAATATGTAAAACAAGTATGTGTGCAACCAATTTTAAATATCACAAATGGTTTTCTCTTTTAAAATATTGTTGATAATTACTAGCCCTATAAATACATTAGTATACATTAGATACTACACACTTAAGTATCACTTGATTTTTTTCATTATACATTAAGTACACATCGCTAAAAAAACTACCTCTTTAATACACATTATACAACAACAATAGCAAGTAACAGTTAAAAGCATTTATTAGTATAATAGAAATACATTGACATGTTATGCAAAAATGTAAATGTAATTTAAGTCACTGAGTCATGCATATAAAAATAGAATGATAAATTTTATAGCAAATATATTTTGCAAAATTATTATGAAAATCTTAACATAGAGTAAAATATGATATCATAGGCAGATAAGTCAGACAGAATCTGATGCACAGTCAGAAAGGGATTGGGGTTTCAGGAGAATCAGTGAAAAATAAAGACATCAGAATTGTGGCTAGAACTATATCTGAAGACCAGGCCCAAGACAAAGATGCAATGCCCAGGCCTACATGCCTCCCTAGGGAGAGATTTACTCTAATTAGCACCACCTGGTCCAGTAAGGCAAACTAGGCATCAGTCACCAAGACGGGTGACCGGAGCATCCAGGCCCAGCCCTTCCCCAAAATGCCTTTGTTCCTCTGTGTACTCTTTCTACATGGCCTACTTCCCTACTGGATCAGTATTAGCTAAGCAGCTAATCCTGCAGGTTGATGCCAGTTTGAAGCACTGTTACGGTTTCCTTCTGCATGTCCTCCCAAAGCCTCATGCAGTGGTGGAGCTGCTTCTAGAGTTTATGGTTGATTCATGGGTGTGAGTGCTACCCCTGTCCTGGGGAGGATAGTTTGCTTATGTAAGGGAGGGAAAGAGGCTGCTTGCCCCACTCCTCTCTTTTTGCTCTTGTTGCTTTTGCTGTTTTCTGTCACCATGAACTGTTGCCTTGGAGCCACATGAGTATGGACTGAAACCTCCATGAACTATAAGCTAAATAAACCTTTTCTTCCTTAATATTAGGTGTCAGGTATTTTGTCTCAGCAAGGAAAGAAAAGTAACAGGCAACTACTGCACTCACATTGTAAAGTTGACGCATAAACTGCCCCTGACAAATGGCCTCTGACGCAACCCACTTTCGAGACTCCTCCTGTCCCTCAGGAGCTGTCTCTCAATAAACCTTTCCTACTCTTAACCTCCATTGTTCCCTGGAATTCATTCTTTGGTTTTTGGGGACACAAACTCAGCACATCAGATATCTAGCAGGTTGGGAGCTATATCTCTCCTCTATCAATCTATCCAAATGCATTATCCCTGCAAATGCAGATTATGCAGAATTACTATTTAGAGGATATTTAAAAAACAACAGATAGTAAAACCTGGAAACAATACAGGCTGCCACCAAATTCTGAACTCAGCTCGGCACCTGCTTTCTTAGTGAAAATATGAGATTACAGATTTATAAAGTAGCTATGAAAATAGGCCTCAAACTAATGAAGCTATGATAATATAAAATCAGACAATTTTTAAAAGAAAGAAAATCCTCATAATTTTATTAAGTTATCTTCTATTATGTATAATCTTATCTTTCAGATTATATAAACTGTTTTTAACATTAGAAATTGCTTACTGACATTTCAAAGATATATTTCCTTTATGTTCTCTCATTAATAATTTATGTAAAATGAATGAAAATTGATGCTGGTTTATTACATTTTTAATCATATAGAATATACTGGCAACTGCAGCTCTTATTCAATAGAATTTTAGCAGTTAAACCATCTGTTGCGTCTTTAAATTTACAAAAATAAAATTCTGCTAGGCACATGGCTATAATCCTAGCACTCAAGAGGCTGAGACAGGAGAATCCCTGTGTAAGTTTGAAGTAAGCCTTGGCTACACAAGTGAGTTCAACGCTATATAGCAAGACCCTGTCTCAATAAATAGATACATACATAAATACATAAATAAATACATACATAAATTTAAAAATTAAAGAGAAGAAAACTATTCAGAGGTTTCTTCTTACTAACACAGAGTAGTTGATTTTAAGAAGGTTATTTAAGTAACTGATTCATAATAATATTTATATCATTTACAGACATGCTGTAAAGCTTTAGTAAAAATAAGAGAAATTCAAACAATAGCCAGTCCTCCACCTTGCAAACGGAATTTCTATTAGCCAAAGCTGCAATGGGAATAAAGGAAGTTGCCTTAGTCTCAGATATAGCAATAAGGTAAATGAAATTAATCGACGATAACTTCAGTACTGTTTGATAGGTGGAATTATTAGTGTCCTATGAAAGATTTTTAAGCAATTTGTATTACTAAAATTGTTCATCATCACAGACAAGACAAGCTTTTCAAAACAATCTGTCAACAAAATTCAGCCTTTCTGAAGTATTTAAAAGAACCCTTTGGATGGAAAATGTCCTACAGCACAAATCTAACCTCTTTGATTATAGAGCCAATTGTAATGCAGTGACCCCTTCAGCAAAACAATATGACTGACAGTATTAATTCAAAATGTCATCATCCCCTCACTGAGAAAATAAAGCATGGTGATTAGTCCTTTTAGCTATTAGCATTAACTTTTGTAAAAGAATCCTGTTCCCCCTCCATTAAGAAGTAATTTCCTATCCCTGCATAAGAATGCAGTTTATTCTCTCTTTCAGTTGGATGACAAATGTCCTTAATTAGAAATGCTAATAACTGAACTTTTCCCCACAGACCTATTAATTATGCTCACACACAGACATTTCATAACTGGATTTTATGGTCAAATCTATGGACATAATATATCTATATCATCATAGTACAGTATAATAGACTGTGAATTGATAAAAGATGATGTGGTTTTATACAGATGAATCTCTTGCCCCATGGTAAATGCAGAAACACATACAACCCAAATCACTGCACTGCCTGCATGCACATGTATATCATGCATATTGTATGATCCTAGTATAATAGCGACCATTTGCTCTGAACTGTTTAAATACTTTAACATTTATACCTAGATTTGATGATTTGATGAGAAATGTAAGTCTGTGTCTTCTAATTTGTGAATATTTTTACTTTTAAAACTATCTTAATGACAGAACCACAAGTAATCTTTCACTTCTTAAATCAATGCTCTCATCAGTACAAAGAACTAATTTAAAATGTAGACATCCATATAAAGACAAGGTACACAAAGTATGTGGTAGACGAGATGACAGCAGGAAGCAGCGAGTAAGGACTAAGACATTGTCCTCGGATGACTTGAAATCACAGCTTCACCGGCTAATAGTTACATAATACCTACATCAAGTGACTTAGCTTTTCTTAATTCTCGGTTTGGGTTTTTTGTTTTTTCCATTTGGAAAGCTGTAAGAATAGAAAAGCAGTATGGTAAATTACTGGGCTATTATGGGGTTAAATGAAATAATATAACCTAAATTCTGTTAGGAGTGCTCGGTGTACACAGAACAATATCATCTCAATGTGTATGATTTCTTAAATTCTGCCTCTCCTGAATGTCATCCTTGAAAACCAAACATTTGCATCTTTCTGTTACCTTTGTTGAATATCTCATTATATCTCAAGTATAATAGTTCAAAATATAATTCTTGATTCTCTCCCCTAAAATCTTCACTTTCTTCATCTCCAAATTGCTCAGGTCCATAACTAAGACTCACATCTGACTTGTCTCATTCCTTAACCTCGCATACTTGCAATAACATCCTCCAGCCCAACTGATTCTACCTTTACAGTGGATAAAGCAGATCACCACTTAACACCTCACTGTGTTCAGAACACATCACCCAAAACATGACATCTTAGCATGTTGTATATTTTCATACCAAAGGGTTGGGAAATGGCAGGTGCACTAAGGACTCTGATTTTTGCCTTCACCTGGATTCAGGTCATAGGACCAGCATGTGACAGGTGCCCTCCTTGTACTCAGAGGAAAGAGCATTGTCTCTGAATCCAGAGGGACACTGAGAGTGGTCTGAGAACAGGCCTGATTGCTTTCCCCATGAGACTCATCAGCTCAAATCCTTTCCCCATGACTTTCTACTCTTCACCAAGCCTAGAAAAAACTTGTTCAGGCTTAACTGCTGCTTCAGGTCTTTATTTCCTTAAGAAGCGTCTCATGTCACATAAAACATAGTAACTAAAATTTTATGTTTCCTTTGTTATCTAAGTTACAGGGCTCCAGTCAATGAACCTCAGATGAGTAAAGAGAAGAGAGATTCTTCCACGCAACCAGACACAAACACTATCGCCTCTCCCAGACACAGGCTTCTTACCTCGCCTCTGTTTGCTTTGTTTTCCACCCCTGGTGGAGCCTCATCTGCTCAAACTCTAATCCTTTAAAAATCTCCAGTCACACCCTTGCCATGCCCTAATATAGCCTCCAACGAAGTTGTAGCATCTGACCAGGGGTGCCATGTGACCCGGCGGCCATTGGCTGCATTCTCCAAGGGTCTTCCTCTTCTTCACTCCTAGGCCCTCTCTCTGCTTCCTAGATAAACCAAACTTAATCTCGACCTCAAGGGCTTTTCCACACAGGCCGTGCTATTTACAGCTCTTCACCTGTCACTTTCCTAACTCACCCACTTAACTGTCTGCCCACTGGTGACCCATGTAAGCCACATTAACTTCACTGCACTTCAGATCACTCTCATCCATTTGTCTTCAGTGTCTGTACCCCAGTTTCCTTCTCAACCACTGTTTCTCCAGCAGCTAGAAGTCTGTCTGGCAGGGAGAGTTCCATAAACATATTCTGATAAATCAGCACTAAAATGCTAGTGAGGTATTAATGAAGCCCATAGAAGCATAGTTGTCTCATTAACTGTCATCAGCACTTAGGAGGCATGTTATGTTAGCATCACTGTTTGATTTTAATAAGTACAAAGTGGCAATTGCCAGTAATAATCAATATCATATCATATATCATATAATGAGCTTCTACCTATTCACCTTAATAAACCTTTAAAAAAATTTTTATTTTAAAGGGAAAAGATAAAGGTAACAATAAAACTGAGTTTCAGAAAGGTTAGTGGACAGCTGCAATACTTAATATACTCTGTATAGTTGCCTTCATAGTAATTATTCTGAGAATAAACCTTTATATGGTCTCTTTAGTGATTTAACTCAAAAAATGCCTAAATTTAACATATTTTTGAAAAGCTCATGGTGGCAATTACTAATTAGACTTAATTTAAAATGTTCTGAAGCATTTATGTACTAAGGGAAAGGAAAGTGATAGCTGAACACTGTATTCATTAAAGTAAAATAAACAGTTTATGAGAAGAGTTTTTAAGATGTAGTTTTAGAAATTTATACCATGCAGCAAGTCATCTGGTTATTTTAGGAATAGCTAGATTTTCTCAAAATATGTAAAAAAAAGTGAAAGAGGAGGGCAAGAGCTGAAGGGCAGAAACCTTGGATGCCACTGGATACTCTTGGATACTCTGTCACTACCTGGGGCTATGAGCTGTGGCAAACTGTAGATCTGTCCCAGGCTTTCATTTCCTTATCTTGGAAATAAAAGAAGTGGACTGGCTTGTTCACAAGAAGGCTTCATGCCAAAAAGTTTTATCGTGTTCCATCAGGGCTCTCTCAGAATTTTTATGCAATTTTCTTTAAACATACCTCCATCTCGCACCCCAGATGGCAGTAATGTCCCCAACTGTACACCATACCCTTTTACCGCCTTCTTGCAAACTGAGTCGCTTCTTTGCAAGACTAAGGGCAGATAGTAGTGGCTCATAGGTTTTGACTTTACCAGTGAGGGCATCAGGTTTTCCTAAATTTAAAAAAAATTCCAAAAATCCTAGACAAATTATTTTCACGGGTGTATATCTGTATGTTGAGATATGCTATCCAAACTCTACCATTTTCAAAGCAAAGTTCAAAACAAGCAATCTTTTTACACTGGGTTGAGGGGAGAAGCGACAGCCTCTTATGCTGAAGCTATGCAGAACCCAGTATCGCATCTGGAAGAAAGGCTGAATAGAACTGGCTTGTCCCAGTTGTATGCAGGGCTCATACCTTCGTTATGCGGAAACCTATGTATAAAATCACTGCCAAATGGTAAAACTTTTGAAAAACCTATAGTTCCTCCTTAGGGATATTTTGAATAAGTGTATTGTACTAAGAAAACGTAAACAGCCAACTTCAGAGTAGCAACAAGACCTGTCTGGAAATACCTTATGGATAACAGAATTGAATCAGAGCCAGAAGGTGCAGAGGAGAGTCATGAAAATATGGCCTGAGCAGTGTTTCAGGCATGTGAAGCTGAATTAAAGCCATAAAATCCTTCAATGGGCCCTTACATATGACTGCAATTTATCACATCACACTAAACACCAACCAGCCTCAAACACTTGTGCTGCTTTTCAAGGCAGAGGTCAGTGTGAATGACCACAACCAATGCAGCAAAAACTTCTGGAATGTCATCCATGAACTTAAAAGTATTTGTCCTTTTCCTTGTGGAAGGACCTTTACAAAATCTGCAACTGATACATTCTATAGCAATAAAATAAATTCTAGTTATGTTAAATAAACAAGAATAGTGTCGCACCCTAAAATAGCAGGCTGATGACGGACATTATATTTAAATCACTGGTTCATTCAACGAACAGTTACTTTGTGCCTTTGTTATCACAGGTCTTCAGTTTTGAATAAGACTTTAATTTAAATTCCAGATTAAAGCTGATAAAGGTGGATAAGGTAAAGTGTACATACTCATATGTGTTATACCATACTGAAGCATATGATTTTGGACAGCAATAACTGTTAAGAAAGAAGGCAAAGTATACATAGAGACACTGCGTAAAGGGAGAAGAGCACTAGATTGGCGAGCAATCACATTTCCTTCAATAAGGTGAAATGTTGCCTAGATTGGATGACAAAATGACACAGACATGAATGCTCTTTCCTTCCAAATCATTTAAAACAAAAAGCCTGGCTGCAGTGCAGAACATTCTAGGGAGAGAACTAGAAGTGCAAAGGGCTGACCCAGGAGAAAATCTTGCCATTTCTAAGAAAGCCAGATTGCCTGGCATTTGCAGTGGACACACTGTATCAACTTCCCTCAAGGGAAAAGCCAACTTGATTTGCTGACTTCCATGGTGTAAATACTCGCATGTTGGCAGATTTCAAACTATCAAAATGTGCTGATGCGAAATTCTCAGGACACAGAGGATGAGCTGAGCTGACGCTAGCGTATCCTGGTTGCTCAAGGTTAAGGCCATGGGAGATGGCCAAGAAGGAAGAGCTGGGCAGGTGTCAGGTCATGTGCTTTTATGAAGTCAGTGGTAAAAAGTTAGGTTTCATTTTGGAAACCACTGGAGAATTTTTAAGCAAGCAATAGTATATGATGATGTGATTTATAATCTTAAATGTTTGTGAGTTGCTTATTGGGAAGGCAGTAGCAGGAGAGAGAAGCGCTTATTAGTCACGGCTTACACAACTGTGGTGGTAGTGGAGATAAGCAAAAGCAGATAAATTCAGGAAAATTCTGGACATTTTGAAGTGAAGTCCACTAGGTGATGGTCTCACTGAACGTGGGTTATGAGGAAGGAGAAGTGAAAGAATATCCATCTCCAGAAATTGTGAAATGATAGGGAGGGAGCAATGTGTGGGGGGTAAAGAGGTGAACAAATGTCAAAACATTTTACTTTGTTCCTAAACTTAATTACTTTCAATAAGTAAATAAGCCATTCTCTTACCTATTTATGCAATACTCTTTTAAGTACACATTAATATTTTCACTTAAAGATATAAGATAAAATGCAGATAACTTGTAAGTTCATGTAACTAGAACACAGAAGAGGTAATATTTGATCCTTGGTTTAACCAGATTGTCTATGTATTTACCTCTAGCATATATTTTCATTTTTTAAACTGACATTCCAGATTAATTTTTTTAAATATGCTATTTTGCTTTCCCTGGTAATTTCCTGTTACTATTACATTTAAGACATTTTTTTATGTCACATGGGAGTAATCAGTAAGACTGACTATACTAAGAAAGGCTACTTGGAAATAGAATGCCTGACCATGTGAACGACCTTAACTACTTTCAAGTCAGTTTCTGTCTTATAAGAAATAGGCAACGGTAAGGTATCTGCATTCCTGCACCACACAGATGCTGTAGCCACCTCAGAATTTCTACTTAGTATTTCTAAAAGAAACATCAGTACCTAATACTGAAAGCAAAATAACCGTAATTTTAATACCGTTAAAAAAATTACCCCTTTCAACTGAGTTGTCGTTTGTTTAGCCACTTAATCCTATAGGAAAAATTATCTAAAATTATTATATTCTGTTCTGGCTTGTTATTTAGCAACGTAGCATTCAGACTTACTCACACGTGACAGGGTGATTGTAACTTATTTTGACCAGTAGACAGTAGTTAAACAGTTTCCAGATGTGTTACTCCATAGATAATGCAGTCAGTAAATAAAAATATGATGATAGTTGGAATGCTAATGTTTTCTCAAAAGAAAATCAAAGATTTAGAGGTTCACATGATC
This sequence comes from Dinomys branickii, assembly GCA_004027595.1. Classification (NCBI taxonomy): domain Eukaryota; kingdom Metazoa; phylum Chordata; class Mammalia; order Rodentia; family Dinomyidae; genus Dinomys; species Dinomys branickii. Next base: position 81,656 of record PVLD010007336.1, on the reverse strand, counting down.
AAAAAGCTGCGCTTCAATTCCAGCCACATCACTGACATTGACTTATCTCCAGGCTGCCACCAGATAAGAGTTTGAAAAGAGCAAAGGATCAGTGATTTGCGAGATAAGGAATAAAACTGTCATGGTTTTCTTAAGAACATTTTGACATTTTCCTGGTCCTTATAAGGCTGCAAACTTGAGAATATCGCATCTGTGATCTAAAAGACACCATATTATTCTGAATTTTCTCATGTCATCTACCAATTTTGACCTTTAAATCATAGCAGTGGGTAAGTCCTATATCAGGAACTTCACTCTCAGAAAAGGGAAATGAACCGCTGAGTTTTAAAACTCTATTGAAAGCTTTCCTATCTCCTGAAAATGTGATCATTTGTGATACCAAATGTATGCAAGAGAATTGAATTGTGGCCCTACAGGACAGAATTGTGACCCTACAGAAGTGCTAACACTTTCAGATCAGCCAGTCTTTCCTCACAATTGCTGATTGCTTTTTAAATTGCCCATAAAAAGTGATCTTCAGACTTCTCATTGAGAATCTTTACACTGGTAACATTGAAAATCTTTGCACTGGTCTCTTTCATAAGCAACTAAGAAAGAGAAATTACCATTGAGATCTGCACTTTGCGACATGGTTTAATTCTTTGATTTCCAGGGCTGATAAAATTCTGTGACTTTAAGGCAACGGTGTCGCTGAGATTCCTGTATGCTTGTTTAATGTTCTTTAGCACTGTCACGGCTCTGAAAGACACTTCTAAATACATTTTTCCTCATTATATGTATTTCATTCTCCTTAACCGAAAATAACTTATAACTCTTCCATCTTAACACTGGCTAGGACCTGGATGTGGAAGGGCTCTGCATTTCTCACTAGAGTTCGATCCCCATTCATTGTCTTTACATTGAGAATTCAAAGGGTCTGATTTTGGTCATGCTCAAAGTTGAAGCCATAAGAGATTCATACAATTTGGTTTCCTGCAACCAGGCAGCACATTTAGATTAGTGTTTCACTGAACTATCATGAAAAAATTCCTTCAGTCTCTTTCGCCCCTGTCTATCAAAAGAGACTATCGTGTCTGTTTTATATCTTTCTTTTGTGCTTTTTTGAGTTGTTTTATTATCCTAAGGAAATATCCCTCTTCTGTTGCAATTGTAATGGAAAATACATCAAAAATGGTGATTGAATTGGTTGACTAGTATGTATAATTCTCTAGTCATAATTTGGCTGAACTAGCTTTTTAAATATGTGGGCTTTCTTAAATGTTTTTAAAGTACTTATTATGAGCTATACACCACAAAAGGAAATAACTTGATACACAAAGAAATTCCCAGTGTAGCCATCTGTGCTAGTTAACTGATTATGTCACTTTGAGTAAGAAATACCCTATTAAATTGGATCAGCAACCATTCTGGGTGTGGCTGAAGGCATTTACTGAGGACAGAAGACCCGCCCTGGGTGTGAGTGGCACGGAACAACAGGCTTGTCACCTGAATGTAAAGAAAAGGAAAGGAAGAAGGAAGGCTGCTTGTTTCTTTGGAGGAGTTCCAGTCTTTACCTGCACCTTGGACATCATCTCCTGGCTTCCAGCACAGATTCTTCAGCCTTCCTGGGCAGATCCCTCAGGCTAATGCTATGGACCTGCTCAGAATACTACATATAGTGAGCTCCAGGCTTTCAACCTTCAGATCTCTCCCGTCCACTGGCAGCCCATGTGCACTCTCCCACACCTGACTGCAGGCGGCCACTGTAAGCCTTTCCTGTAAACCCTTATATCTGGCATTAAATCTCTAGTGAGCACTGACTAATAAACATAAAATGAAGTGCAATAAAGTGAAGTTCTATATGAACCATAATGCTTTTTTTTAAATAGAGATTTTGACAATCCAATCCATATATCTTTCAGTAAGAATAATTACACAATAGGAAATACAGCAAATGTTTCTAAGAGTTGTAAATGTTTGAAATTCATAGGTATTAGTTATTATTAAAATCACTTATGTACTATGTGATAGGAATACAGTTAAGCGATTCAACATATGTTGTATTAATTAAACTGCCTAGGTACTTTGTGTCTATTACCCCCATTTTTTAGAAGAATATACTGATATTGAGCAGATAATTCACTTGAATTACAAATAAAATTATGACAGAACCAAAATTTAAATAAGAACAGTTCAAATGCACACTTTTACCATTGAATTCTGCTGACTGTTTTACAGGTTGCTTTGTAAATGAAGTGATTTCTGAAGTGACTCTTCTGCAAATTTTCCTTGGCCTACACCTGAAACCTTCTGTACTCCCTGAGCTCTGCAATCGGATGTGCCACAGTCTGAAGCTATTACACCATTTATTAGCTATGCAGTCTTAAGCAAATTAAAATTCCGAACTTGGATATACTGTATGTAAAAGAAATAAATAAAAAGACTAAAAACCCTTGGACGTCAGATAAGTGAGGTAATGAAAACTCATGCGTAAAATCACTGGTAAATGTCTATCAAACCCGGTATACTGATTGACAAAGATAGGAATATGGCAAAATATAATTTCCTTTCCCTTTACAATATCCCTTCCTTTGCGGCACAAGCGTACAATAAGTTTTTTATTTCCTTTGCCACAGCATTGGACTCTACAGACTATCCCAAAATGCGAATTCCCTGGGAGCGCTGGGATCTGGGCTGCTCACTGCCCTTTGAAGGTCACCCTGCACTGAGCCCTGACTCTCAGAACGCTTCCCTCCCCCTACATGGGGATGGCTGTGATTTGCCTTCTTTGCAGCACGTTTTATAGTGGCTAAGGCCTTGGGGAATTAGGGTCCACTGCTCTTCTTCCTCCTCCTCTTTCACCCTGCCACTTCACTTCCGTGACGTCTGTATGTGCTCGTGTGTGCCTAGACTTGCCCAGGCGTCTCCACTTGTCACGAGACGAAACATGGCTCACCTGGGATGTTTTTGTATTAACACCTCAGTTCTAACATCTGACTTTCTGCCAGTTTATAACCAGTTCACCTTCTGTTACTTCCAGATGACTTTTCAAATACTTGACTGATTTTTGCAAGATGGAAGTGATCATGTTTTTCATACAAGAATGCTCACCCTTAAGGCGTAGGGACCATGAAACACAGCACTGACTCCACACATGAAGAAGTACGTTTCAGATTTACTCAGATTAGGAGCTGGGGATATAGCTCAGTGGAATAAGCGCCTGCCTAGCAAGCGCAGGGTCCTGAGTTCAATCCCCAGTACCACCAAAAAAACAAAAAAAACAGATTTACTTGGATTAAATTTTGTGTGGCTGTCAGATTGCATTGAGTTGATCATCCCTCAGAATTTTTATACTTTGCATGTACTGCACCATGGTTACTCATAGACATTAAAAATTAAGGGACTATTGCTTTCTTTCATAAAGAAATATGTATGTGCATATACAGAGTACAAATAAAAAGAAAGGAAGAGCTCATTTAAAAATCAGTGGCACTATCACCGGAGTACTTATTGTAATTCTTTCATTGCTTCTCAGCTCAAAGTCTTCTGCTCCTTTTGTAAGAACTAGCGCCATGACAAAATGCATTGGATCCAGTTAAATTGACCATACATAAAAAATATATATATTAATAAAAAACATTTCAACAAGCATAAAAATAATTCATTTGAAGTATTTGAATGTTGTATTATGTGCGTATCTCTACTTATTCCTCTATACATATTATAAATACCAGTCACACACGTAAGTAGTCTGTAATCTGAGGTCCCAACAAAGCTGACTTTTGCAGGAACTTTCCACAGATAATTTTAACTACATTAACATAATTAAATCATACATCGACATAATTAAATTTTTTAATTATTTAGTACATAAATCCTGAGTTGTGGCATTAATTTTCATAAATAAATGTTATATAAAAATATTCCATATGTCTCTAGTCCTTGGCACAGTCAGTCACTTATTCAGTCATTTATTCAACAAGTGTTTACGCAGTATCTACACGCCATTGAAGTCTATTCAAGTCACAAATGTTCTTTGATAAATACTTAGTTCTTTCAAGTTTGAATTGGAAGTATTTAGTACTTATGAATTTAGTCTATGCATCCAAAATAAAACAGGGTAAATAAGACTATTCCTTTTTATAAAATAGTTGTGTTTTTTGTTACCTGCTACACAATTTTGTACAATTGTTATTTCCAAACACTAAAGGTCACTGTGGATTGCTAGACTTTAATTCCATGGTGGTTTAGTACACTGAAAAGTCAGTGAGAACCAATAATACTCTCTGGGGCTCATCAAAGGCATATTATAGCAAAGCTGCTGAATTTACAGGGCTAAAGAAGTGGAATTGTGGGCTCTATCTCGTATTCCTTGACCAAGTAGAAACATCTAGATGTTTTCAAAGCTAAAATATTTTAAATGTTCCCTGACTCAGGTGGTGGAGTGCAAGTTCACTCTCATAGGCAGTCACCTTGCTCACAGGGCAAAGATTCACTGAGTTGCACAAAAATAGAGATTTGTTTGTGATGTGCTTAAGCTCACTTTCTCATCAATTTCACAGAGCAATTTACGTTCTCTTCATTATATACACACAGTCAGAATTTCAAGCCTTAATATCTTTTAGTAAATATTTAATTTAGTAATTAAATATAATTTCATTTAGCCCTAAAGAAATTATTCACAACTTAATAAAGCTGAACTAGACTTACCTGAATCTGTAGCTGTTATCACCAAAACAAAATGCTCCTTTGTCTCCCGGTCCAGACTCCGTGTCACTCTGAGTTCTCCGCTGGCCGAGAGAGTGAAGGCATGGTCTTCGTTACCACCCAGTAGGACGTAGGAGAGTTTGCTGTTGGATCCTTGATCATCATCTCTTGCTACCACCTGTAGAAGAAAAGAGTTTATGTCATGAAGATGAGTAAATGACATAGTGCCCAACATAAAAGAAAACACACCAAATAACTATAATGAGGCTTAGCCATAATAAACATTGCAAGGATAGAGTTTCAAGTTTCAAGTGAAAAGGAACTGATAAGGAACAGTATGCAAGGCACATAACTTTGGGTTAAAATATGCATCAAACTAAAGCGTACCATTTTTAGATGTCTTCACAAATTATATTTGCAACTAGCTCAGTGAATTTATGAGGAGAGCATATAAACAATACTGTAACAAAATTTTCAAACTTTGATATTGTTTTATTTTACTATTATGGGCAGATATTATTCTCATAGTGAAACAAAGTTCCAAAATATATAAATTCATAAATGTAACATCAATATACATAAAAGAACATAAATAAATGGAATATTTAATCTATGCGCAATACATTTTAGTTGCATTGCTCATAAACTTTTCAAGACTTGATCTATCTGCAACCAAACATTCATGATAAAAAAGGGTGAAGGGAAAGGGATATAGCCCAGTGTCACAGCCCCCACCTGGCAAACACGAGGTCCTGAGTTTCATCTCAGCAGAAAAAAAAAAAAAGGGGTGAGGATTTGCGGGAACCAAAGAGGGGCCTTTCTGATGTCTTCCAGTGAACATAGTACTTCTTATATTTAAATATACTGACCTGAAGAATTGTGCTGGGAAGTGTCCCTAAATTCTCAGGGACATTAACCGAATATGGAGAGAGCTCAAATACGGGAACAAAGTCATTAATGTCCAGTAGAACAATGTTGGCAGTGGAGGTATCAGTCCTAGGAGTGCTGCCGCGATCTGTAGCCTGGACAGTTAAAAGGTAAGTAGCAGTTTTCTCTCTATCCAGAGACTTAGCCACGGTGATGGCACCCGTGACAGAGTCGATCCGGAATTCCTGATGGGTATTGCCGTTCACAATGCCATAGCGAACCTGTCCATTTGTACCTTCATCTCCATCTGCCGCAAACACCTGGAGTATGTCTGTTCCTGTCAGCGTGTCTTCATTAATCTCCACTCTATACAAAGCCTGTGCAAAAATAGGGTTGTTGTCGTTGATGTCCAGCACCATAACTACGACCTCTGTAGATGAAGAGAGAGACGGTTGGCCTTTGTCTGTAGCCACTACCGTTAGAGTGTAGTTAGAAACTTCTTCTCTGTCCAACTCTCCAGTGAGCCTCACTTCACCATCAATAGTGCCAATGCTAAACTTGTTTCCTAGAGGGTTCAGTAAGGTGTATTCAATGTAGCTATTTGGGCCACTGTCTGGGTCAGATGCCTGAGCCTTGAAAACAACAGTATCAATAGGTGTGTTTTCTGGAATGTACGTCAATTTAGGGGAAAGAAATGTGGGTGGGTTATCATTGACATCCAACAGAATAATGGACACTTGAGCTGTGCTTGTGAATCTGGAGGCTGGAAATGGAGGCAGGTCATGCACCTGAACAACGAGGTTGTAGAAGGACTGACTTTCCCTGTCCAAAGCTTTCAGGACTTTCAGTACCCCATTCTTGTCCACCTCAAACTGTGCCAGGCTGTCGCCTGAAGTGATACTGTAATCCAGTTGGGAATTGATGCCTGCAGTTAAAGAAAAGAAAATAATAAACTTACTGATAGACTAAACTAAACCAGCAATTCTGGAAAATATTGAATGTTTGATATGTTTCCACCCCAAAAGACTTCATGATTTAGCTGTAATGTTTTTTAGTAAATAATGCATACAAATGACTTTTCCTATTAACTTTTGAACTGAGAGGAAGTTTATGATCCCATGAACAACTGATCTATGTATTGCTATTCACAAGAACGGTGAAATGTTAAATTACAGCAGTAAGGAGGAAAATACTATTCCACAGTACAGATTTTTGTATATATTTCTTTGTTTCTATCACATAATTCCCTAAGGTCCTGCACCAACAGGGCCACATTCTGTACTACTGGTCTAACATTTATAACTTCAGTAATTTATTGAGCCTAACATCAATTTTCAGAGAACAGTAATAAAATGTTCTGATGTATGGCATTAGTCATGGATGCTTTAAGTCTACTTTTACATTTCTTGTCAGAACCAATAAATACTTTTTAATTCCTATTAAGCAACTGGCCAGGAAATGGCCTTTGAGAAAATAGCACTCCCTCAACTTTTATTATATACATTTAAAGTTTTAACAAAGTATTCTTTAAAATAATTGTTAGCAGTAAATTACATGGAAACTTTTTCAACTAGAAATGTTCATACTATGAGTGAGCTATATTTACATCTTATCTTTCTTTTCTGGAAATATGTGTCACTCTTTAAAAAAATCTAAATCTCAATTTCAGATAATAACTGCAGAGATTTTTAAAATATGATATGAAGACTACGTCAGCCTAAGGATTTAGTAACTAACTTAAAAATAAATAACAGGCAGTGAAAAAAATCAGATTTTCTGCCTCAAAATAACATTTTCTGCATTAATCCACAATGATACGTACATTTTTATAGTTTATCCTAAAGGAAATGGAGATAAAAAGATATTATGCTAAGAAATAACGCTGCGCACCAGGGACTAGGGAATGTCTGTTGAGTAATGAGAAACTTGAATTGCTCACAAACAGATCCTGTGTTTCTGAAGTTGATTTCAACTACTTAAGCTTCTAATTTCCACCTATCAGAAATGATGTCCACTCTATTCTAAAACAATTTAAATGTTCTTTTATGTTTTGTGTTGATGTTAGTCTTTCTCAGGATTCTGTGAATAATTTTTCCTACAAAAGATTTTGCTTTTGCTTGATTCTCTTCAAGTTCCTTACAAACCTGAGTTATGCAAATTTCTACCATTAAGGGACTATTCTTTATAATAATGCCACAAGTACACTCTTTCTGTGATATGATGTTTTCTAATGTCCTTGACCCATAATGTTGATTAAGAGGAAAAATACTTCTGAAAATAACTTTCAGGCACTGACTTACTCACCCAAATTTCTACCCTTTAAAAAATGTTGTATAGATCTTTGTAAAGGTGGTTTTTCCGTGACATGAACAGTGACTCTTAATCTTTACAGTTTACTTACAACTACACAGAAGTGAACAAAGCAGAAGTTGTACAGTTCAGAATATACAGGAGCCTGATTATCAGGAAAATATGAATAAATAATGCTAATGATCAATTTATTAGCAGGAGAGGAGAGTTTTTTAAGATTAGTATAGAACAAGGTCAACAAGGTCAACAACCTACTTCACCTCCTTGTTTTAACATTTCACAGGTTGGGAGGATAAAAGTTACAATGAGAAAGAGAGACAGACAGACAGACAGAGACAGAGACAGAGAGAGAGACAGAGAGACTGAGACTGAGACTGAGACAGAGAGAGTTCTCAGATACATGTGTGGGTGGACATATTACATACAAAATACTTTTTATTACTTCCTAAGAATATTTTCTTTATTTCCTATGACAAAATCCAGCCACCAGTGTTGAATTTTCATTCCTTTGAGGCCCAAATTCAGGCATGATTTTTATTAAAAACACAGTAATGAAAGTACTTGCATAAAAATAACACAAGCAGAGATATAAAATTCAGTTTTATGAAGACATGAAATTTTTTTAAATTCAAGATTAAAAGCAACTAGAAGTACTGACAGAATTTCACATGGCGGTGAGGTGATAGCCACATAAATCAACTGAAACGTGAGCAATTAACTCAAGAGGCTGAATGTTCTAGTTCACCGTGTACGCTACTTCCCTGGGTAAACAGCTAAACTGCAGAGGTCAAAAGAACCTGATACCAAGGTTTCATAGCTTTGCTGTCAGCAGCAGAACAGCTCCCTTTATAAAAGGAAAAGATTGTTGGGATGTGTTGGTGGGCAAAGCAATAAACATGTAACTTTAACAAGCAAAATGAAAAAGAAAAACAGTTTTGTATTCAATTTACAGTAATGAATATATTAGGTAACAAAATTTTAAAAATGAAACCTAAGACAATGATCTTTATCTTTGAGAAAACCAACATAAAAATGTATTTTTGCCCCAAATACCACAATGCTAATAAATAGCCCTTATCTCAGGAACTAAAATCATAGGCCCCTAAAAACATGTACATCTATTTTACCTCACAGAAAATGACTTCATTTGTGAGAAGTTTAATAAGTCACTTGGTATATCTCCTACATCTTGAAAAAATACTCAAGGATGTACCAAAATAAAATTCTCTCTCAGTGTTTGTAGTATCCCAAAAAATACAAAGCTGGGGTCACTTTTCTCCCTCTGCTCTTTGCATGAAATATTTGCATCATAAAACAGTAAATACGTTATTTAGAACAAAATTTATCAGCCATTATTGAAATCTAAATTTTGTGGGCTTTAACAGCCCACCAGATCCTTAAACTGATAACAATCCACATTTTGAAGCATTTGTTTCCAATTTTATGAAATTAATTTAGTTCCCTGATTGTTCTTGGCTGTTCATTGTTTCATATTTTTGTGTGTACATAGAAAATATATATATGTATATACTAGCATTTCAATGATAATAATTTAGTTGTAAGGAGCATATCACATGAGGTAATAAATATATAACATGTAAATAAAATATATTCATATACAGCTCTATTTTAAAAATACATGCATTTACTACATGTACAATCTATAAATGTATGATTCTGTAAAGAACTAATATTTTTAACCTCACCTAGCTGCACTACAAAGAAACATTTCAGACAGCATTCATCTTCATGAAGTAATTTCAACAAGGCTAACAAAACCCTGGAATTTGGAACCCATTCATTATTCAAGTTGTCTGTGTTGGGTATGGGGCATCTATGGGTATAATTATTCAGAACAAATTACAATTATATTATGATTAAAACATTCTCATATGACTCCCAGTAATATAAAATGTGTATGCTTTCTAGAATAGTTAAATAATTATCAAAGAAGGTTATCTTCATGATGCTTCAATTTAACTTATACATGGAAACTTTGACATTCATACAGCTACTTCCTACCTCACAAAAACAGTGATTTACTTTATTCTTATGAAGTGATTGTGTAACCTAAAATACTAAAAGTTAAGCTCTGAGAGTCTACAACAGATAGAAGAAAATGTTAAATTTATTTTCATATGAAGTTTTTTCATCTAAGAAAATGACAATATTACCTCATTAGGTAAGTTTTGATCAGGGATGAAAATTATTAATTTCTCAATAGTCAAAATGTACTGTGAAATATCTATGGGGCTATGTAGTATAACTGAGCTGGGAATTTTAACAAAGAAGGTTACTTTACCATTATCTTTGAAATTCAGAAAGCATAGGAACTCTGTCCCATATTTTAGGTCAAGGTGCAGGAAATTACATTGATAAAAGCATTCAGAATAAAACAATGGGTAAATTTAGCTTGAAACTTTTACCCAACACAATTAAAAGACAAAGGCTTTAGAGTTGGTAGTTACCGTATGTCTCTGACCGCATGTTCATGGGATATTCCAACAGATTTTTGAAAAGAAACTTTGTCATTGCTGTTTTCCAAGTCCCCCTACATTTTACACTATGAAGCTAAAAGATACTTTTTTCCAGAACAGCACACCACTTTATGAAACAATAGACTTTCTCAAACAAATTTTAAAAGTCTCAAAGATACAAAGTAAAAACTTGTTCACCCCTGAGAAGTTGAGCAGAGGCACAGGAACAAATAATGTAGGAAACTATAAAAAGTATTGCAAGTATGCAAGTTCTGGGTGAGCTAACTAAAACTTAGGAAAAGAGAGTGATCAGCTTTCAGAACAGAGATTAACCTCAGTTGTGCGTGGCACAAAGTCACCGTCAAAGCTGTAACGGTGGTGTTAGACCTACACGTACTTTGGATATATTCACAAGTCCAGTTCTGCTGGACAAGAGAAGGAAACTTCAAAAGGTCCTAACGCACAAATTATAAACAAAGCATCTCCAAATCTATTTAGTGAAGCATACATGTAAAAACTTGTGCATTTTCTCTTATCTTTCTAAGTGCATTTCTAGACACCTCTGAAAGAGATCTAAGCGTGGAATAGAATGAATGTCATCCACCCCAGGAGGAAGCAGAGACTCCTAAATTAGGGTTAATATGCCTATGTCCTGAAGCATCTGCCTGAGCTAGACACCTACTTCCTCTTCAAAGTACTGTGTTTTCTTTTCTCTACTGATAGGACATTAGTTGCATCTAATGGCAAGGAAAGCAAGGTATACAAACTTGCCACACAATTGGGTTAAAGCCTGATAGTCTGTACAGTGTTATCTGTAATGTTATATTATCTGATACCCGTATTTACAAAAGAGGCTTAAAAAGAAAGAACAAGGAGAAGCTTTTAAAAGAAAGTTGACCAGATGTTTTTATAATAAATACAAATCAAATTCTTTTACTGTATACAGATAGATTTAGTGCAAAGTCTTGGCTTGATTATATAGCATGAGTTAAGCAGATCTGAAGCTGTCTTTTGAAAGTCAACGCAATAAAGCTTGCTAAAATATTGTCAGAAATTTTTGTCCTAAAGTGTGAAATACATTTGCACATTCTTAAGTATTTCTCTTTAGGGCCTTTATTTCCTTTGGCTTTCAAGTTTATCCCACTGAAGTTGAAATATTATATGTAAACTTAACAGTTTAATTACATTAAAAACCATCAGAAGGCTATCATTTCACTTTCACAGTACTGAACTGCAACACCACCACATTTAGGCAAAACAATAAGATAAATTTTTAAAAAACGCTTGTCCGTTATAATTTAATGGATAAACACTTATTTTTTAACTCTTAATAATTAAATTTTATTTCTCAAACTTAGACATGTATTCATAAAATAAACTTTTGTAACATCTGGGCAAAGGGAGTAAATGTAAATATTTAATATAAATATAATATAAATATTTTAATGAACTTTTCAAAGTCTACTAAATGGATTACATACCATCATCTGCATCAGTAACATTAAACACAAGAACAGTGGCTCCCAGAGGTAGATTTTCCATTAAAGAGGTGCTATATGAATGCAAGCTGAAAATAGGTGCATTATCATTTACATCTAGTATGTTGAAGTAAACTCTGATGGTAGCAAATTGTCCTCCACCATCTTCAGCTCGAACAGTGAGGATATAATACTGCTGTGCTTCATAATCTAACACTCGAGTCAAATTAAAGACTCCAGTAACTGGATTTAGGAAAAATATGCCATCTTCATCATCTTCATTCACAGTATATGTAATTTCTCCATTGACACCGGAGTCATCATCTGTAGCTAAGATGGCTGCTACCAAGGAACCTATCAAACAGATCACACAGTCTAAAATTAATGGAATAATAGGTCCTAGTGGGACATACACAGAGATAGCAAACAAAGTATTTGTACTCAATATTAGTGCACATAATATTCACCAGATTTCTACATAAGGCGCTGATATCATTTTTTCCATATATCAAAAAAAAAAAACACACGCATCTTTAGATCCTCAGCAGATCTAAGGTTATAATGTGAACATTCTGGGGAATTAATTTTCCTTCTGACATTTTTCCACCTGACACTACTGCTTTAAAATTTATTTATCAATTCAGTGAAATAAGTCATCGCTAATGACGGAAACTGGGGATTCCAAGCATATAGGTCCGTGTCCTGGACATAACATTCTATGGCTCATGTGGTCACTGCTATAATTAAAGCAAGAAACAAATTTAGATTTTATGAAGAACCTGGGGAAAACCTCTTGGGGAATGAAGGAAAATTTTCAGAAATAACATTCTATGGCTCATGTGGTCACTACTATAATTAAAGCAAGAAACAAATTTAGATTTCACAAAGAACCTGGGGAAAACTTCTTGGTGAATGAAGGAAAATTTTCAGGGAAAAGTAGTCTTCTATTAGCATTAAACTCTTGCAAATGGACTTTCAAAAACACATACTTTCTTATGCAAACTCATTCAAATGTGATTCAGAATAAAATTTTAATTTTTAGTTAAGAATTTCTACTAATGGAAATGAAATGTACACAAGCATGACATATATGGACATTGAGTACTGAGACCCAAGAATAAAACATTCACTATGGTCGAAGATAACAGATTACAATTTTAGATTGACATTCAATTAATATTCATTGAATACTTGCTAATCTCCAAGTCCCGTACTACCAAACTCACATATGCTTTTTAAGTTACCTTTTACCCTATTTATACCAGGAATTCTTGTTTAAACTTTACAGAAGGAATTGAAGCTAAGAAAAAGTAATTAAGTTGCCATGGACCACACAGCTATGTCAGAATCAATGATCACAGTTTTTTTCATGTACTTTCCATTGCTCTTCTATACACACAAACACAATCTCATTATATACCTTTAAAATGAAAAAAACGAGTATCACGTCTGTAGCTGCCAGAAAAATTAACAACCCATGTCACAAATACTTTCAGAGACAGAAATATCTGTAATTAGTCATCAGATAATGACTAACCTCATTTGTTCTCAAAATACTCACAATTTGCTTTTTAACTGTACCACAGAAGTAAATTAAAAGATTCAAAAATCTAACACATATATTTTATAACTAGTAGCATGTGGCAAACACTAGTCACTAATTAAGAACAGCAAAAGCGTTGTATCTAATTGCAGTCAAAAATGATTCTTGCAAGATACATGTAAGGGCATGCCACCTACCGGGAGTTGTGTCTTCTGGGATGTCAAAAGAGTACACAGGCCTAGAGAATTTGGGTGTATGGTCATTCACGTCACTGACAGTTATATTAATTCTCATGTCTGAGGATTGCAGACCATCATCAGCACGAACCAGCAATGAGTATTTGGAGCGGCGTTCCCTGTCCAACCGCTTGGTCGCTATTAGTTCTCCAGATTCGGGGTCAATTCGGAAACTATCATCAGCTCCACTAATGATAGTGTATGTGACGAGAGCATTGGCACCCTACAAAGAAAAACCAGGCATCTGAACTGTTAGAAGCAGAACAATAAAAGCATTGTCCCTCAGAGGTTCTTTTGAACATATATTTGACAAAGTGAAGCTTTGGGCTTTAATTTCATATAGTACTATGAAATTTCACAAAGTACCAGGAGATACAGTTAATGAAGGAGTTGAAAGATTTCTATACTGAAAATTATAAGACGCTGATGAAATAAAGAATTCTGAATAAAAATACAGATTCAGTTGTGATAAAACTATAGCACATGGGCCACAAGAGCTGTTTACACCATTAAAAGCTTTCTAAAAGCTTTGCCATCACTGACAGGCACTCATGCACTGGAAGACAATATTATTAAAATATCCCTCTATCCAAAGAAATTTGCAAATTCAAACCAATCTTTATCAAAATTGTAATCGGGCTTGGGATATAGTTCAGTGGCAATGTGCCTACCTGGCTAGTACAAGGTCCCGAGTTCTATTCCTGGTACAAAATAATAGTAATAATAAAATAAAATAAAAGAAGGAAGAAAGAAAATTCTAATGCTATATCATTAAAGAAAGTTTCATAGGTTTCATAGGGAACCACAAAGGACCCCTAAATACTGTAAATAAATTTGAGAAAGAACAAAGTAGTCATCACACTAATTTCAAAATATAATACAAAGTTACAGTAATTGAAACAATATTGTACTACATCAAGGAAGACATACTAACAGAAACAGAATAAATCCCAGAAGTAAATTCACTTATAAGGGCCAGCTGATCTTTAATAAAGGCACCAAGAATAAACAATGGCAAAGAAAAGCTTCTTCACCAAATGCTGTTAAAACTTGAAATCCAGTAAAAAGAAAATGAAACTAGATCTTCATTTTATACTGACACAAATGTCAACTAAAAATGGATTAACGTAAGACCTGAAACTTCAAATTTTGTAGGAGAAAACATGAAAGAAGACTCCTCTCCTGAAGGCATTTATCTGGGCAGTGATTTCATGCATATGACACCAAAATCAAAGACAACTAAAACAGAAATAAACAAATGTGACTTATCAAAGTAAAATGCTAAGGCAAAGTACAGAAAATGGTCATCAAAATGAAGAGCCAACTGTGGAAAGGGAGAAAATACTGTAACTATATACTGGGTGTAATATTAATTTCCAGCATTAATCAGGATATCCTAAAACTCAACAGCAACCAAATTATAGCAGCTCAGGCCTCAAAAGGACATCTCTCCAAAGAAACCATAAAATGACCAACAGATATATGAAGAAATGCTCAATATTATGACTACTAAGTTAAATAAAAACCAAACTACCTAATACACTACCTCAAACCTTTTTGAACAGCTATAATAAAAAAGATGGGAAATGTCAGGCATATTGTTCTCCATTGGTAGAGGTGCAAAGTGATGTAGCTGGCGTGGAAAACACTATGAGGGAGCTTCAAAAAAATTCAAATAGAACCACTATAAGAGTCAGCAATCCCATGTCTACATATGTACATTGAATAGTTGAAATTAATATCTCAGAGATATTAGCATTTCCACATTTACTTCATTCACAATAGTCAAGATGAAGAAGCCTATCAACAGTAAGTAAAGTGTGGTATAAATATACAGTAGAATATTATTCATCTTCAAAAAAAGGAAATCCTGCAATATTCTACAACATGGATAAACCTTAGGGACATTATGCTTAATGAAGCAGGCTAGTCACAGAGGACAAGTATTGCATGATTTCACACACACACACACACACACACACACACACACACACACACACATTACATAGTCTTTCACTGCTTGCTCTCTTAACACAAAAAGTCTCAGCTTTCATTATTAATCTTTTTCATTCATTAAATGTACATGTGGAAAGCAGTAAAGTTGTCAATGTGGAAAACCCAAGTGATGATTCTACTACTCCTGACCACAAGACCAGAAGGTTTCTAAAGGTCTGCTGTGTGTGAAGCCCCATGACCACCACTATGTATGCATTATTACATTTCAGTTAACAACTCCAGAGTGAGCTCTTAGATGCTACTTAGCTTGTGCACAAGATGTTCTAAATATCAGTGTGGATTCCAAACGCACATCTGCCAGATCAAACTGGTTTCCTTCTGGTGCAGCATGAAAAGATAATGAAACACAGGGCAAGTGCTAAGTCAGAGCAGAGGCTTCAGAGTAAGCGCTGGAAGAAGTTAGAAGAGAGATGGGCCATGGGAGTTGGTTTACTTAGGGAAGATAAAATACAGTGAATTTGGTTTCATAGAAGGAGCTTTTATTAAACAGAAAGGTGAAGTGTAAATGTAAAGTGAAGAGAAAGTCTAAAGAATAGGAGACTTGGGTGCTCGATTTACTCCATGGTAAGCAGTGTAGACTTCAGCGTTTTCATCTACAGCAAGAAGAAAATAGCAAAGAATGTGGAGCTAAAATATTAGGTTGTGGACATATTTTGGGGGATCTCAAATGTAGCACAAATTCATTTGAATTCTATGGCCAAGAAACCTAGTCTTTTTTCTAAACCTGGAAGCAGCCTTTCAGGAGTATTGACGTCACAGTGTAGACTAGGTCAGAAGACGACAGAGAAATGCGACAGTGAGAAGAACACAGGCCCCCGATATTTTATTTTCCAAAAAGTAAACAAGTAATTTGGCGAAACCGTTTCTAGGTTCCTAGTCTGTAAATTAACAGCTGAGGTGACTTCTTGAGTCCTTTATGGTCTTTAAGTATGGCTCCCAAACCTATGAATCACAAACTAGAAAGCTTGCAAAAGGAGTGGGAAAGTTATTTAATAGTCATTCATTTTTTTTTTTAACCAGGTCCTAAGCACTGCCCTGAGCACATCAGTTAAAGGGGTCTCAGTCCTCACAGGTAAGCCAGTTAGTTAGTACTATTATTAACCCCATTTGGTGTAAAGATACTGACGCAAAGAAATGTGAATCCTGGCTGTCTTGCTCTAAAACTCAGCCTGTCAATCACTGCATAGCCAGCATAATAGAAAGGACAGAACAGAAAGATTACTAGATTAATAATATAGCAATGAAAATAATAATCGGTCTCATTTGTTCAAAATAGCTATATATACTCTCATTTACTTTTTAAAATAATCCTAGGTGTTCGGAAAAGGGAAAGGAGAGGAAAATATGTACATAAATTTCAGATTACCTTCGCTAAAGTTAGGAAGATACGCTTAGTAAAGAAATTCAGGAACAGGCTCTGTTTGGGTACAGAATGTGAAGTGAAATTTTATTTGCAATGCATTCAATGATTAAAGGATAGCTTCACAGATATATTTATCTGGCAATTAGAGCATTGGCAATGAAGTCTGAGAAAAATACTTGAAAGTCACTTGTGGAGGAGCCACAAGAGTTGTTGAAAATGTAAACTAAAATAGACGAGAAAAGAACTTTGGTGTTTAAAAAGTAGAAAGGAGTTTTAGTCTGATATAGTCTCATTTTTTGATTCTTGCTGCTTTTTCTTGTGCAGTTGAGGTTCTGTTTAGAAAATCCTCTCCTACTTCTATGTCTTTAAGTGTTTCATAATTTCTCTTCTAGGAGGATTAATGTTTCCCTTAATATTTAGAACTTTGTTCCATTTTGGTTTCAATTTAGTATGTGGTGGGAGGTAAGGGTCTAGTTTCACTCATCTGCAAACACAGAATCAATTTTTCCAGCACCACTTGTTGAAGAGACTGCCTTTCCTCAAACATGTACTTCTGGCCCCTTTGTTAAAGTTGACTATGTCTGGGGAGGTTTCTGTATCCTCTGTTCTGCTCCACGTATCCACATACCAGTTTTTGCTTCAGTATTTACTGTTTTAATCACTTTGTAGTATGGCTTGAAGTCAGGTACTGCAAGGCCTCCTGCTTTGCTCTTGTTGCCCAGAATTGCTTTTGCTATTTTTGATCTCTTCTGGTTCCATATGAATTTAAAGATTATTTTCTCTCTTTGTAGAAAATATGGTGTTGGTATTTTGATTGGAACTGCACTGATTCTGTATAACCGTTTTTTCCAGAATGGCCATTTTGACAATATTGGCTCTGCCTCTCCAGGAGTAGGGGACATCGTCCCATTTTCTTATGTCCCTGCCAATCTCCTTTTCCAGACTACTGTCCATTCTTTGTGGATGTCTTTCACTTCTTTGGTTAGGTTAATACCTAGGAGCTTCATTTTTCTTGAAGCTACTGCGAGTGGTACTATTTTCATTACTTCTTTCTCATCAAAATCATTATTGGTGTACATAAATATTAATGTTTTTTGTATATTGATCTTGTATTCAACACTGCTGAAGTTGGTTATTAATTCTGAGAGGTTTTTGGTGGAGGTTCTTGTGTCTTTCATGTACAGTAGGATGTCATCTGAAAATAATGATAATTTGATTTATTTTCTATATGTATCCCTTTAAATTCTTTCTCTTGCCTAATTTCTCTGGCTAACATCTCAAGTACTATCCTGAATAGAAGGGGTGATCAAGAATATTCTCATATTGCTCCTGATTTTAGAGAAAATGATTTTAGTTTTTCCCCATTTAGTGTGATTCTTATTGTTGTCTTATCACAAACAGCTTTTATCATATTCAAGTATAGTCCTTCTATACCTGTTTTATTCAAGGTTTTTCATCACGAAAGGGGTGGGATTTCATCAAAAGCCTTTTCTGTATCTACTGACATGATCATATGCTTTTTTGACCTTGCTTCTGTTTATGAAGTGTAGTGCATTTAAAGACTTACATATGTTGAACCATCCTTGCATCTTTGGGATGAAACCTACTTGATCATGGTATATCATCTTTTTGATGATGTACTGCATTTTACTTGCTAATGTCTTGTGGAGGATTTTAGCATCTTTGACAAGGAGAATAGCTCATAGTTTTTTTGTTTATTTATTTTGTTTTGTTTTTCTTAGTTTGGTCTTTGTCTCAGTTTAGGGATCAGGGTGATACTGGTTTCCATAGAAGAATTTGGGAGCACTCCATCCCCTTCCATTTATTTGAAGAGCTTGATGAGTATTGGTGATACAAAATTCTTAAAGGATTTGTAGAATTCAGCAGTGAATCTATCAGGTCCTAGGCTTTTTTTCAGTCCATAGATTCCTTTTTCCTGTATCAATTTTTTTCATTGCTTGTAATTGGGCTATTAAGTGTATTTATGTCCTCTAGAGTTAGTGTTAGTACTTTGTATGCATCTGGGAACCTGTCCATTTCTTAAAAAGTTGCTAACTTTTTAGAATATAATTTTTCAGAGTAGTTACTCATCTTCTGAATTTTGACAGTGCCTTGTGATTTTAACTTTTGAATTTCTAACTGAATTTATGTGAATTTTTTTTTCTTTATCTTGGTACATCTGGCTAAGGGCTTAGTTATTCTTTTTATACTTTCTTTGATTTCATTAATTTTTTTCTTCTTTTTAACTATTTTTTGGACTCAATTTTATAGTTTTCCACTCTCCACTTTATAATTTCCCTCCTTAATTTTGGTCTGGGGCTGGTTTTTTGTTGTATGTCAAGTGTCTTTAGGTTTCTCATACAGTTATTTATCTAGGCTTGTTTTGTTCTCCCAGTGTGAGCATTGATTGCAATGAATTTTCCTTTTGGAACTGTTTTCAGTGTTTCAGATGTTTCAGTGAGTTGCATAGTCATTTTCACTAAAGTTCAGAAATTTTAAATTCCTTATTTGATTTCTTCTGACCCATTGTCAGTTCAGGAGTATGTGGTGAGTCATCCAGGAGCTTTCACATTTTCCAATTTTTTTCTGTTGTTGTTTTCTATTTTTCATTGGGCAGCAGTCCAATAGTACAGGGGGTAAATTCAATTCTTTTATATATATTTATTCAAGCAGGCTTTGTGGACTAGTATGTGATGTATTCTGGAAAAGTAACGTGCGGCTGAAAGAAGAATGTGTACTCTGTTGTAGAGGTGTGCAACACTGTTAATATCTATTAGGTCTATATGTTCAAGGGTGTGTTTGGCTCTGATATTGTGTTATTGATTTTTAAAATTTAGTTCATCTATTTGTGAAAGCGAAGTGTTAAAAATCCCTATTTTGTTTGTGTTAGCTTTTACTTGATGTTTTCATTTAAAGAACTTTTGTTTTATGAAGATAGATGCTTCAGGATTGAATGCATGTATGTTCAGCAGTGTTATCTCTTCTTCTTGGATTGTTCCCTTTATTAGTAGCTAGTGGCCCCTACTTGTTTTTAGGATCCTGGCACAAGAGACATTGTTTTACCATCCCATAATTTTTCATCTATGAATATCTTTCTGGATTAGATGAGTTTCTTGTATTCAAGAAAATTTTGGATTCTGGTTTTTGATCACATCTTCCAATCTGTGTCTTTGATTGGAGAGTTGATGCTGTTAATGTCGAGAGACGTTACTGAGACATGTACATACTTTTACTACCATTGCATTCCTTATCTGTTTAGCATTTTTCATTACCGTTTATCCATTGATATTTCTCTGTGGTTTTAGCTGTGTCAGTTTCATCACTTCTGTCTAGAATATTCTTAAGTATTTCTTTGAGTGCTGACTTAGGACTCAGAACCTCCAGCTGAAATGAGTAAAGGTGGTGCTGGGTGTGGGAGGCCCACCTGGGGATGTTCCAGCAGCATAAGAGGCAGGACTGGAGGAGAAGGAGGCTGTTGGGAGCAGAGAAAGGCTGTTGGAAGCTGGTAGAAGCTGTAAGGAGCTGTTGGTTCTGTTGGAGGAGCTTGTCAAGCTGGCTTTCCTGATGAACTTGGCTATTTTCATCCTCCGAGGAGCTCAAGGCCTCGTTGGCACTGAGAATAGCTTCAGTTCACTTTGGGGGAGCTCTGCTCCTCACTCTGAGCATCGCTTCCTGGTTCCAGAAGAGAAGAAGGTGCGCAGCTCAGTCTCCTGAAGAATCTTGCCGCATTGTCTTTCCTGATGGGAACTTGGCGATCTTGATCATCGGACACCTTGCGGCCTCACTGTTGCTGAGGATGACTCTGGTACCCTTTGAGGGAGCTCTGGCTGTTTGAGTATCACTTCCTGGATCCAGTGCAGATCCCTCAGCATGCTGGCACAGGTCCTTCATCCTGCTAGCACAGCCTTTCTAGATTCCACCACTGACCTTTGGGCCTTTGCAGTGCATATCCATGAAACAGGCCTGCATGAGATATTGTTATGGACTCTGGGCTTCCAATTCGATTTGTGGGAGGCATTGTTATGAGCTCTAGGTCTTAAATTGGACTCAGGCAGGACATTATCATGGGATCCAGGGCCTCAGCTAGATTCTTGGTCTATAGTGTGTGGACATATTTCCTGCACTCTTTTGTATATCTTTCTTTGGGTGACTATTATAAATAACCTTTATAAAATATGTCTTGTGTTATATCTTTCCCTTGCAAAATATCCCCCAAACCAACACAGTGGAAATATTTTATTTTTCCATAATTTTAAGGATATCTTTTTTGGGAAAATTAGTCTGGCTTGGAAGTTATTTGCTCTTAGGGCTTGAAATACTTCAGTACAGGCTCTTCTGGCCGTTAGGGTTTATGTTGAGAAGTCTGCTGTGATTGCAATTGGTTTAATTTTGTATGTGAATTTTGTTATCCAACTACTTGTAAAATTCTGGTTTTTTTCTGGGTATCTGGTAATTTAACAAGGATATGCATTGGTGGGCTTCTTTTTTAGTTAAATTTATTTGCTGCTTTATAAGCATCACTTGTACATTAAACTCTTACATTTGGGAAAATTTCTTCTGTGATTTCTGTAATCATGTTAGTAAATCCATCAAACTTCTGCACAATGAAAGAATCAATTAGTAGAGTGAAAGACAACCTATAGAGTGGGACAGAATTTTGCCATTTACTCTTCAGACAAATGACTAATACCTAAACATATAAAGAACTCAAAAAGTTAAACCACCTAAGTTAAGCTGCAGTTAGGAAAGGGGCAAGAGAAATGAATGGAAAAAAATACAAACGGTCAAAAAATGAATGAAAATGTTCAGCACGTTTGGCCATTAGAGAAATGCAAATTAAAACAATGATAAGATTTCTTCTTACTCTGGAGAGAATGGCAGTCATGAAGGAATAACACAGTAACAAATGTTGGTGAGGCTACGTTAAACAAAGAAGCCTCGTTCATTTTTTTATGGGGATATAAACTAGTACAATCGCTGTGGAAATCAGTATGGAGATTTCTCAAAGAACTGAAATTAGAAATTCCATATGGCCTAGCTGTCCCCTTATGTGTCTCTTCCCCAAAGAGCTTAAGACCTCATACTACCACAATCCATGCATACCAATATTTATAGCAGCATAATTTGTAATGGCTGAATCCTGAAAATAGCCTTATACCCATCAACAGATGATTGGATAGGGAAAATGTGACTGATAGATAGGTATAGACAGATATAGACATATGAATAGTACTCAGCTACAATAAAGACAGATTTGAAACTTTTGTAGGAACAATGGATGCACATGGAAAAACTAATGTTGGGTGAAATAAATCAGATACACAAGCTTAAATAATGTATAGTATCTCTCGCTTGTGCGAGGCAAAGTGCAAACAAAGAAAATAGTAAAGGATGAACAGAAGGGGGTGAGGCTTGGACCTCTTGCAAGAGGAAGGAATCCGAGGGAGCAAGGGTGAGGGTGAGGGGAAGGGGAAGTGAGCAGAATAAAGATGAGCTCTGCACAGGAACTTAATAAGCCCAGTGACTGTAAGGAGCACGTGCCATAACATGAGCTAAGATAATAATATTAACAAGAATGGATGTTGGCATAGGGGAGTTACAGGAGGAGGGAGGAAGGAGATTAAGGGTAAGGGTATTAAAATACCAAAAACAAGCTGTGGTATGCACATGTACCCGCTCCCCAAGACGACTGCAAACTGCATGTACTGCAAATAGGTACTGATACAATGAAAACAAATTAAATTAAAAGAAAAGATGTAAAAAGGAGAAGCACAGTCAGAAACTAGGAGAGCAAGGGTGAGGAGAGGCCTGGAGACCCCAAAATGCACAAAGGGAGAGAGAGAGAGGTTTGAGAAGAGAGAGTTTTAGCAGAGTCCAAAAGTAAAGAAATTATAGAACATGAAAGTTAATGAACCACATAGGTTCGGCCATAGAGGATACTAACTTCATGATATTTTGCAAATATATCTATATTGTTGAAATTGCAAACCAGTTTGATTTAAGTGTCTCTTAATTGTGTATATTATAATAGAAACACTGAATCAAAAACATGCTGCATCGATTGAGAGTCGATGCTCTGAGGCTTTGCCTTTGGGCTCGCATCTCTGCTTCATAATTTATTAACTAAGTGGCGCTGAACTACACATTTAATTTCTCTAAGCCTATGCTCCTTTATTTGTACAAGTGAGATAATACCATTGCCTGACAAGTAGAATTGTGGTAAACATTAAATAGTTAATATCTACTAAACACCTGGGTTAATCCATCAAATTAATAGGTATAAGAGAATCCGGTTATATTTTGACAACTTTTTAAAAAAGAAGCATTTAATGATCTATACTTCTACATATGAATAATTTCAGTCAAAATATAATTAGAACTGCTACATATTGCAGAATAAATATGTTTTCTGATGTTATGTATGATTACTGGTCTTGACACTGAGCTATAAGTAATTTTGGAGTTGTTGACTTCACAAATGATTTGATCTAAAAATAGTTACTTAAATAATTTTTAGAAATTTATTTATTCGAGTGGTCCAATTAAGAACCCTGAAGAAAATTATTAGGAAGAATATAAGTTGTACTGTATAGGAATATAATGCTGAAATATTGGGACATTCCCACAACCAAATTTTCCATATACTTTTTGTCATAGGTGTATGTTTTCCATTCACTTTCAAATGCATAAAGTGATAATTTCTAATAATGTATGGCAAAAACATTCCTCGTCAAAAAATTTATGTTCAGTGGAGTTTTCAACCATATACTGCACTCCCAAAGCTAATCTTAAAATTTAATCAAGTCCCTTCAAATCTGCTTTAATTTAATAATGGAGCAGGTAGGTTTAATGTACTGCCTATATTTATCTTGTATACTTGAGTGTTTAACATATTTATTATAATTTTATGGTTTAACAAAGCATTCAATAATAATTTTAGACTGCTAGTCTGTTCACAGTCTGTGCTTTTCTATCTAAGAAATGCATTATTTTTGTAAAGAAATGCAAGTATGAAAGCAACTGTATTTAATTCTGACCTAGGAACATAACACAGTTGGAAATGAAGGAAAGCAAAGAAACAAAACTATGCTCCTAGTTATTATTATATGGATTCACGCTGAGAAACACTTCACCTACAAAATGACTGTAACAATAGCAGTATCTTTAAAGTTGTGGTAACTCTTATGAAAGAAGCAAAGATATCAGATTACGCCCATAAAACAACATTGTTCATATACAAAATATGCTGATATAGTAAATTAATAGTATGAGTGAATATCTGAAAATGGCCAACAGTAATGATCTAATTAGGTCTGTTGAAAAGTCTATTCCTTTAATATCTAAAATATGCAATATCAGCAAAACAAGAAACAAATATCATGCTTTAGCTGCAGTGGAGTAGAAATAGTATTATTTAAAATCTTGTGCTTTCCTGAGACACCACAGAGACAGAAGCATAGGGAAGGAATTCTAAAGTAGGCTGCATATATTGTAAATTCATTTTACAACCATAAACAATATTTTTAACAACAAGTATGGTATCATGAAACAAAGTTTGAATATTCTGGCCCAATACGAGGTCAATAATTCTGTTTATAAATAAAGAGGAAGCAGACATGGAAAGACTCTCATGCTTCAAAAGCTATATATTAGCTTATATATGGTATTAGCTCACTATATTTATGCTGTTTTTCTGAAACTGTGATTCTTTCAGTCAGCCTTTCTTCTCCAGTGTCCCATAAGAGTTTTTCTAATATTGTAATACTTATGTGCCAGATTAATTAAGGAAAGTGTGTCAAACAATTAAAAATATATTGTCATGTAATTTTCTGAGAATCTATATACAAATAATTGCATTAAACTTTCTAAACCAACACATCAGAGAGTTGTGTGACTGTTTAATACCAGCCATAAATTAATAGAAATGCCTTGCGTTTCTGTGTTCAGTCCTGCTCAAACTAGATAAAGAAAGGAAACACAGCCAGGACGTAGGAAGACAGAAAACATTCCAACTGATTTGTTTGCAAATTCAACTAGGAGTAGAAAATAGAATAGTCTCAAAAGGAATTAATATTCATTTATTGTAAACAGCTCAAAAAAAAAAAAAGAGTAAAAAATTTTGAGTGCCATGGAAAACCTCAATATCTACTTTGGCACAGGAACAAAGAAACATTGGTTTCTCGTGGCTCCTTAATGTAAAATTTAAGAGAAAGGGTACCCAAGAAGGAAAGCAATGTAACGAATCGCACCTTTCAAAAGTTAGTGCTAAAGCAGTTGTACAAAATGGTACTGCTTCCTTTAAAGTTTCAGTGCACTTGCTGTTTCTTTCCATTCTCTCCACACACACACACACACACACACAGGCACCACGTGCACCACGGTCATCACGCCTGCTGTTAGTCACATGCTGCGGACATTCTCAACATCTTTCTTTCTCCTTAAATTGCTATCACCTCTGTCTCCGTTTCCCATATCTATTCCTACTCCCTAACTTTATGGTTTTCTGCTCCTTAAAATCCCACCGCATTTCAATCTGTATGTACTACTGGCGTGCGCTAGACGTCATTACTTTGCAATGGGTATTCTTAAAAATGAGGATATCTGAGTGATACCATCTCCGCGGTTACTTCCGGTTTCTGTTTGAATCTTAGAAAACAACATTCAATAGGAATAATACAGAATGCACTAACACCCGTGTTGGTATAAATACAGAGTGATATAAGGACATTCCTGAAATCTCATCATAACTGGAAACATACCTGGAAAAAAATGAATTTAGAGACAGGGTAAGCACACAAACTCATACACAGAAAGGTCACATAGAAAAAGCATAAATGCACATAGGGTTGCATTTTACATTTAAAAATAGGGTGGGAAATAAAAGAACACGAGTATCAAAGGAATGATAAAAATGCTTAAATGCTGATATCTCTCTGAAATATTCAGCTCTTAAGAGAGATACATGATTAAAAAAACCCTAAACTTCCAAACACAATTTCAATGCTAATTCATTACAAATTGTATCAAATAATCCCACTCTAACTATAATGCTCCATAGAATTATAGCCAACACTTTGAAAGATATAAACATGATTATTGCTTCATTTCTTAATTGATTAAGATAAATTACTTCAAATAAGAGTTTTATTTGCTTTGTTGATGCAAAGATTATATATAGCCAGTGAAAAAAATCATTATAATTATAATTATTTGGTTGATGTGGAATGTAATGTCAATTGCATGACTGTTTATAGGGTTATTCTTGCTGCTATTTTCAAATTAGAGTTAATGAAATTTCATGAAGTGATATATTCAGATGTATTTTATTAATGAATTTTAATAAACTGAAGCTTAAGGAAATGAATTATTTACTAAATTATAGCTAATGATTCTATATTACTATGAATAATAGATGTGTTTGGTCATATAACTTTTTCAATCATAACTAAATTTAGAGTAGTTCTGAACATGTCTCCATACAAAAGTAAGTAGAATTACTAACGTTGAGACACCAAAGCTTTTCCCCTAAAAATGTTAATTAAGCAAAAAATGTCTAGTCTAAATGTCTATGGTTTACTCTGTACTATTTTGCTAATAAAATTTTTGGAAAATTTTATAAACGACTAAGCCATGGTATTTTTGCTTTTGCTGATTATTCTGTTGTTTGTAAACTTTTTAAATACTATTAAAGGGTAAATTTATGTAGAGCTTACTCATAGGCAAAAGTCAAATTTTCAGCTATTGCAGGAGTTTAAAGAAGGATAAGAAATTAAATTCCTTGTATTTTGTCAAGTTTGGGTTAAGGGAAAATATGGGAGGGCACACTGACATCTGTGAAGGGCAGCCCTCTATCCAGAGATTTAATTAAACCCTTGAGCAGCTAAAAGAGGAAAGCAAGCAATATATTCTTCATAGGAGAATTACATTACAGATTACAGGTTTCCATGTCCTTGGGAACATAATGATCACATAGATAAGCTCAAAGTATAAATACAGAAGTTAATAATCTAAATTGTGCTCCCAAATTTTGCATTCACCACTGGTTATAAAATTTATTAAAGAAAATGTAAAATAATTAGCTTGACTGAAAAACTCTTAAAATATAAACTACATAATCTGTTTTAAATATATATGTTTATACACATGTACAAAAAAATTGAGATTTCAAAATAACCCTACAATTCTGTATTTTCAAATTATTTTGTATTTTACAATTATAAGTAAAATAAAAATTAATCCTTAACTACTACAAATAGCAGATTGGTAAGATAAAGTCATAAGAATGAAGATGTGTCATTTGGTTATTTTGTCATTTAAGAAAGTAAAATAATTTGGTGAAGAAACCTAAAATGCTGATCAAATGAAAATTACCTCTTCATAGTCTCTATCTTATTCTGATATCAGAGTTCAAAGGCTATTAATAAATGATTTAGGGAAGGAATGCATAATGCTAACTTAAAGGATTATATATATAATAAAAATTAACATATATTTAAAATTCAATAAATCACTGTAATTCTAGGTTTCAAACATTCAGAGACTCATTCTGAGCTACCTCGTCAGCATCCATGGCTGTCAGTTGCATAATCTTAGAGCCATCGCCAATGTTCTCCTCAACAGTGAGATCCAGCATGTCAGTGGGGAAGACTGGAGGGTTGTCATTGATGTCCTGAAGTGTTATTTCTACCTATAGAGCGAGGCAAACAATAATGCATGAGAGCTTATTCATCTGAAAAATATCAATTAAAATGTGTACCACAAATCCACACAACCAGACCTACCACAATTAATCAGAGCCTTGACATCCAAGCAGCACAAAATATCTCTTGGGAACTAGTGAAATTTTTATAGGCAAATGATAAAGTCAAGTGAAAATCATTTGACTTGTTTATAATAATCAATTTTAAATGCTCACTGTACAGTTTACACTAGAAAAGTTCCACTGATCAACTGTCATTTTAATCCCCAGTGAAAACTACCAAGACTGAGAACTATCTCTTTCTCAACCATTAAATCTTACCACACTCAGATGGGGTGGTGTAAAATTGCTGCCCGAAATGTTTACATGTTTACAACTAACTTCAGGGGAAAATAAAGACACTCACATATTGCTTTGAGTAAACCTCATATTTTTCCAGTTTAAAATCACCCATCAACTTTTGGAGGCAGAAAATTATATCCTCTCTCCATCTCCAACCCTATCAGCACTTCTTCATTTATGACTACAACTAACCAACCATTTCTTTCCAATGCCATGTTTACGGAGTTACAAATATTAAGGGTTTTGCTTGCAAGTTCCTAGACAGAGGTATTTGTTTGTTTTCCTGTCTAAGAAAAATTGTTTAGGAGAAGGGATCGGTGAAGTCTAAATAATACATTCCAACCACACATTTCTTTTCTGAGCAAGGTGCTGAAAGCTGAAGACCTGATAAAGAAGGAAAGGCAGCTGCTCATAAAGCTGAAAGCTTCCCCAGGTGGATCACAAAATTAAGTCATGGAGCAAAAGCCATGAATCCAGTTAGTGAGGCGAGAGCCAGGACATTTTTCTCATGGGATGAAATGCCATCCTTTACAGTTATGCTGTGAAAACGCCATCAGACCCAAGAATGAGTAGGATGACTATCAGGAGGGAGGGCAGAGCCAGAAAGTACTGGTTTCTTTTTGCATCGTGGGATGAAGCAGGGATGAGGTGAAAACAAAGTGGGACTGTCATCCACCTCTGACTGGAATGAGGGGAAATGTAGGGGAGGGAGCTACACAAATGGTTAAGCCATTGAGAAAAGGGTAAATCAGGAGACAGCAGAGAAAGTAAAGTCTAGTTCCACCTTTCAGTAGAAGAGCTTTGATCATAGCAAATGGCTGTGGTTAGTGAAACAAAGAGCAGACAGACGGTCTCCCCAGTTAAAGATCTGCCACTTCTTTCAGCTAGCAGCCATCTTTGTACCCCTTCCTTTAAGAGAGTTCCACACCAGCTGAGACCAGGGAAGAGCATTCTTAGCTTGCTTGGGGGCTTAGATATCGTGGGTTTAGAAATGGAGGTCAGTTTCTTGTTTGCCATGTATTAGGTGGATGAACTCAAACATATTTCCTTTAGCTTCAGAACTTCATCTAAAAACCAGGGCCACAACATATGTCTATGAACATTTTCTGAAGACTAATCTTGGATGTACAGGTATGGCACTTAGCATAGTCCTTAGCATAAGGGGAAACTGTGATTAAAAAGTCAATTTTGGCTGGGTGTGGTGGCCCATGCCTGTAATCTCAGCACTCAGAGAGGCTGAGGCAGGAGGATTGTTGCGAGTTATGAGACCAGACAGGGCTACAAAGTGAGCTCAAGGCCAACCTGAACAGCATAGTGAGACCCTGCCTCAAAAAGACAAAAAAAAAAGTCAGTTCTGGTTTTCAAGCTGTCAAGTCAGTCCTGAGAATCCCTCAGAAATAGAGGCTTTTATAAAAGGGATTCAATAAAGCAGACTTCTCGGCTCCACAAGTGAGATTCAATACAACTTTTAATCATATCTGGGGCATACTGACCACGTCGCTAAGCTTTCATTTAGGAAGAGTTTTGACATATGTACACACACACAGACACACACAAACAGACACACACACACACACACACACACACACACACACGCACACACACACACATATATGTAGATTTTAAAGGCAGAAAACTGCTAATTTAAGAATAAATGTGATCTGATGGTTATCCAAGAATAAAATTGTTAATATTCTTCAGAAAATGGTAAATATATTTATGTTATACACATCAAATCTTTCATATATTTATCTATAGTCCTTAAAATACAGAAGGGAAAAGCATATGAGGACTTGCTTAACTAATTAGAATGCCTCTTAAACTCTAAATTTAAGTTTAATAGAATTTTCAAAATTCTAATCTGTCACCTATAAGTTTATGGCTTGTTCTACCTTTTTTTTTTTTTTTTGGTCGTTTTGAGACAAGGTCTCACTGTGCAGTTCAGGCTGGCCTTCAGCTCACTTTGTAGCCCAGGCTGATTTCAAACTCACAACGATCCTCCTGCAAAGCCTCCTCAGTGCTGGGATTACAGGTGTGCCTAGGCTTGTTCTATTTAGAAAACAAGGTACTACTCTGTATGTGATTGTGTACAAGTGTTTGTCAGAGAATATGCTGACATTAATGCTTATGTGTGTGAGTAGATGTGTACAAATGTGTACACATGTGAGTACATATGCACAGGGAAGAAAACTACATTAAAACTGAGGAGAATCCAGATTAACATTATTTAAATATGACAACAAAAGCACATCAGGAGACAGTACTATAGACCAGACGGAAATTGTGCATAAGAAAGATTTCTCACTATAAATGGGAGTGCATTAATTGAGCACTCTTTCCTTATATTTTAATGGCTAACCATCAAAGTACCACACCTTCTTTTAAGGCTATAATTATTCATACAATCACATGAAGCACACAAACACATACATATAAACACAAAGTCCTCACCCAGAAAATTCCTCTCTGGAAGTAAGGATCTAATCATCCCATTGGAAAGCTGAGTTACTAAGTAGCTTCTCCATTTTACAAAGTCACCCAACTGGTTACGAATGAGAGACTGCTGTGCACCAAGCCTGTGTCTGTCATGTGTACATGTGTAGAATAAAAACAGTCGTATCAAAAATGTGTTCTGTCACAGATAGGTAAGTATGTTTTCATAAATGTGCATATCATCCTTTTCTGGAATCTGAATGCCAGATGATTTCATCACTGATGCCAATACTTAGTCACTCAATATCCTAGAATCCATATTCATTCTTAAAATAATTATTCTAGAATAATTAGCATGCATTCATCACTAATAATTCAGAATAAAGTAGGAAAGGTCACTCACTACTGCTTACAGGGAATAGGGGAAATATGGCAATAGGAATATATACTAATGGACTCATTGACAATTATCCTTGAGAAAACTTGTTATTAGCATCTTGGTCCTGTACACCTCGGATGATCCTTTGAACTGGCCCAGGTCTTAACAATGGTAGCTACCATTTCTCCTGGTGATTACTGAACATAATCTGTGCTCAGCCCAAGCTCTTAGGGTCTATGCTACTATCTCAGGCTACATCATTTTTAGCCTAAGATGTGGTGTGATATCTTTTTGTAACGTTGTCATATAAAACATAGAAATCAAACAAAGTTTCAAAAAGACTTCTTGAAATAATAATTAAGGAAATATACAGTACTTGTAAAAGATTTCTTTCTCTACAAATTGGATCATTTTAAAGAATACAAACAATGATTATTAGTGGTTTACTTTAAGATTCTAAAATGTTAAAATAGTTTTCTGTATTATTCCTGTACTTAAAAAGCATGTTGTGAAATATATTCCATTTTTTAAAAACAGTGGAAGAATCACTATATAGCTAAGCTTTTAGTGCTAAGCTCTAGTGTTTAACTTGTCTTGACATTTCTTTAGACTTTATTTAATGAAACTAATTGTATTTGAGTCTTCATTTTGCAAAGGAAAAAAATCACATTTAATTCAAAAGATCCTCTTTATGAATGGTATTTTAAAGAAATACAAAGACACCATTAGTTCTTATAATTTAAGTCCAGAGGCCACTTTCAATGTATCAATTCTGAAGGCTTGTGAAAATTGACCTTGAAAGATGAAAGAAACGTTACACTGTGGAGATAAGACACCTGCATATTTTATGGATTCCTATCCGATGTTGACCGTACGCTGAGACGTGCATGGCTTCCCTGGCTACGGTAACAAGGACAGTTGGTAACTTCACACTTCAAATACATCAGCTGGAAGTGGCTGAATTACTGGTGTTGTGCACTGCTACCATTCATATGAACACTTAAGCGTCTGGACAATAATAAAAGTCTTGGCTGAGACAACGAATCCTTAGGTACTGAAATCCTGGCAAACAAAATCATTACATTCAGGATAAAAAATGTGACCAAGGTTAAAAAAATAAGAATGACCAATTATTTCAAAAATAGCCCAGTATTTTGGTAGTTTATGAAGGTAAGAGTTAAATTGAAAATATGCTTTAAACATTACAAAACATCTTTATAATTAAATACCAAGTAGTATACAAATAGTTGCTAAAAGTTAAAATCATGTTTTCTTCCTTTCTACTTTTTTCCTATAATTTTCAGTTTATCACATTATTTTGTACTGAATCAAAAGTAATATTATACTTTGGAAGCTTTTTAAAATTTTAAGTCAATGGACCAGCACAGAGCTACATAAACAATGAACAATCATTGCTCAAAAGTAACCATCAAATGATTACATATATGTGGATCTAACCATAAATCATGGTATTTGTCTGGTTACTTTTCTCTTGTTGCTGAGACAAAATACCCAACACCCAAAATGAAGGAAGGAAAGGTTTATTTAGCTTATAGTTTGTGGAGGTTTCAGGCCATACTTGGCTGACTCACAGGCAGAGTGGCACATGGCAGAGGGCAAACTGTCATGGCAGCAGAGCACAACAAAAACCAGAGCAAAAAGGGAGGAATGGCTGCAAGCAGCCTCCTTTTCTCCCCTACATTGTAAACAGCCTACCCCCACCCAGGGGGAGTGTACCTCTCATATAACCTCCATGCCCTCCACTTCCACAGGCTCGGGATGTATACAAAGTAAGCACCCTGGCTTCCTGTTGAATCGCTCAGCCAAACCTTTGGACTCCCCAAGTTGACACAATGTATCAACCATAACAGCATTTCACTGACTTAAGTTGTTATGAAAATAATATAAAATTAAATATATCATTGACTAAAGGTATAAGATCCACCATGAGTTCATTCTCCAATTAAATTATATTTAAATACTAGTCACTATCACTACCGCTACCACAACCACAATTATAAACTCTCTGTTAGCTAAATAATACGATTCTTAAAGAAACAGAATTTTACAACTCTGAAACATCTGTTAAATCATAACCTTTCATGCAGCTACATGAACTGTGTCTCAGTATATGTAATACTATTTTCCCCCTGCTTTGGGACACTGCAGGATAGACAGTACACTGAAAGCTCAGAAATCCATTTATTTGCAAAAAATCATATTCGCATTTTTTAGCTAGCATGTTAATTTGCTTCATTTTACAAAAGATAAGACCTAAGGTATTGAAATATCAAGTGTAAGATTGTGTATTGTGTATTGTGTATTTGTGTATTTGTGTAAGAAAGACACTGTTTGGCCTTCTAACTTTTCCTACCTGAATGTTCCTGAGACTTGTGCCCAGCCAGGACTGAGGGATAGTCTGCCTGATTTGCCTAACAGCACGGGTCCTTGATCTTTGCTCAAAAGTAGTGACCTTTCATATAAAAGATATTATTGATGTCAAAAACAAGAAAATTAATTGGAATAGATTAACACTTACCAGGGTACTTTCAAATAATACTTTGTGCACATTCTTACACCCTTGCAGAAGTTTTGATCTGTACTTAAGGAAAGATTACCTGTGAAGATTTGTTCTATCAATATCACTGGAAAAGCATTGATCACTCAACAGAAATGTCATGGATATATATTACAAATAAAGAAACTAGCTGAACTGTAAATATAAATGAGAGTAATTGCTTTTAAACTATTGACAAGATGGTTTTTCTCTTAACTAATGTAATATTCATAAATATTCATTTTGGAAATGATTAAAATCTAACTAGTTGTTTTGATAGGAATTATACAGACTACAAAATATTAAAATATGCTGCATCAAGGCAAAGCAGTCTTGGTTTTTGCTTTGTTTAGTGCACACAAATGTAATTATATACCTAAAATTGACACCCCAGAATTAAATTCCTCATACAAAACTAGGCCACCTCAAGTACATAATTTGGGACAAAGCATTACACCCAAAATACTGCTTAGAGGTCACACGTACTACCTCTAAAGATACAAGGATAACCCCATCAAGATTGCATTTAAGTACATCTAGTGAACAGTTCTGCCAAAAAGTTATTTGAACAATACAATTTTATAGCTCTGATTTCTTTTTAAAAATGTTTATAGTACAGAAGTTAGCACAGACTAAGTGTCCCTTATCCAAAGCGCTTGGGATGAGAAATGCTTGAGATGTAGTTGTGTTCAGATTTTGAAATATTTGGATATGGATAATGTAATATCTTGGGAATGTGAGACAAGTCCAAACACAAAATTCATGCATGTTTCATATATTTCTTATACACATAGACAGTTTTTTTGGATATGTTTAGTGCGCCTGTGCTTTGGCAGAGATCTGTTTGACATGAAGTCAGGTGTAGAAAATTTTGTAGGTGTGGGATCATCTTCATGCTTTAAAAGTTTTGGATGCCAGAGCATTTTAGATTTGGGACTCTCAGAGTGGGGAGGCTTACCTTGTCATGGCAACTCTCGAGCGATCAAAGACCATTAGTACTTCTCAAACTCTTGACTGTTAGAGTCTGAGATTTTGAGAACAAGAGTTTGTTTTGTTTTATCTCACAGCTTAGCTACATTTAACACTAATTTTCCCATTAGAGATATTTCTGGCTTTAAAGTAAATTCTTGTTTTTCTATCTTTTACTAGAGTCCCATGTTCAGCAAGTGTAATAATAAGAGACCCGTTACTGGTACATAAAAAGTGTAGTGATCAAAGCTGTGCTTTATTGCGATGGTATTAATCACCAATCCGATCCTGTTAATCTCCTTCTTCTGGTGTACGCCTCATGCCTTTATGTGCAATTTTTATGATATTAAATAATACTTCATGAAAATTCAATAACTTCATCAAATAATTGCTTCATATTAAGAGAGGCTCACATAAAGATCTACCTGTTCTGTTCACAAAATATTCTGTTTGAGAGATCGGAACAGCAGACCCTAAGACATGGTTATCACTGCTTCAAAAGCTGCTACCGAACTGCCACATCAAAGGCAAAGTCTAAAAGAGTTTGTTTAAGTGTACATCACCCTTAAGAGGCCCTAATGATGGCGCTCAAAGAACACTTTCCTAAATAATGCCCTCATTTACATTGGGAAGCACTTGAAATTCAATGAGGAAAACAATCTTACACTCAAAGAAATTTTTATTTCATCAGAGTAAAATAAGTTGCTGGAAATCTGTCTATCTTCTGTATGGAGACTGGAGTTAAAGTTGAAAGCAAATTACCTGAAGTTGGATCAGTACAACACTCATGTCTGAGCTGTCACTTCCTCTGACCTAGAAAAGGAAAACTCCACCTTTCCTGTCTGAGTGAGGTATAGGAGTTTGCTCACAATGCAGAGGCCCAGTGTTAGGTGACAGGCCAGTGTCACTGTGTCAGGGCAATATGTGCAAAGAAAAGCTCTGCACATGACTTTCAACTTGGGGACTGAGAGAGCGAGACACTGGGATGAAAACATTAGACCACAGCTTCCAACAAATAATCAAATTTAACTTTTAGACTTTCCTCAATATTTTCACATTGCTCTCTTCAAATGAAACCAAATACTGCTTCAAAATTTAATTCATTAAAATTGCCACAACTTTATCTTCTAAATAAGCTCCCAATAACAAATTTTTATTAAAGTTATACTAAAGCCTATGTATTTGTTGATTAAACATAGGAAAAGTTCAAATTAAATATCAACAGGTATTTAAACAATATCTGTTAGTTCTTCTTATAGAAAAACTAGCTAGCTACACAGTTGCATTTGGTACAACATAGGTCCACCTTTAATATAAAATTTCAGGACTATCCTTAGGACCAATCATTAGGAAAAGGACAATTCAACACCTATCAGCGTGGTCATGTTTTTTTGAGGTTAGGCTCTAAAACCTTCTGATCCTTAGCTGTAATCAAGAGCCGCACTGCCCCGAAAGGATGCTGCCAGGGTTTGCATATTTCCTTTCATTTTGTTCCTCATTTCTTTCCCTATTTGGGGTGACCACTGGGAATTCTACTGCCATGAGTCTGGGTGAAATGTTTCACTATATCCAGAACACTTCATCATGTAATGGAGCCAAGATCTATTATGGTTTACAAGTGACTCATATTTTAGTTATGAGAAGGCCCTAACAAAAAACAGTTTACATCTAAATGCCCTAAATGTCAAGAATGTAATGTTTGGACTCTGGAGGTATGCATGGTCTGACCTTGTTCTGTGAACAATGCATTCAGGTATTTATTTATTTATGATACATACCCAACCGAATTCTCGAGGCCATGGTGCCTGAAACAACAGCGTGCTTTGTACTGTTGAGGGAGTTACTGAAATTTTGAAGCTCATGGAAATGGGAAAAATCAAACTTTGGAGAAATAAACCCTTGTAATTCCCTTTATGAAAGATGGGGAGGGTCTAAGTGTGACTTATTAACTATTGGCCACTACAACCTATTTGAAACCCAAATGCGACAACAAATTTGCTACAGATTTCAACTCAAGTTTCAAAGATCATCTGTGCATTTAGTTATATCTTTTTCTTTAGAACTAAAAAGTTTAATACACAAAGCATTTTAGTACATTAGTATTTCAATGTTAAAGAAACTAAACCCAATTTAATATACTTTTATAAAAACACTTTAGTAAAAGAACATAAAATAATATTTGTTGAAACAACATTTAATGTAGGAGGAACAAAATTCCTTTTTGGCATTTTGGGCTAATAAGTGTTTTATTGTTTCAAACTTCATACTTTCAATTAAAAGGCAAGTATATTTACATATCTGCTCCTTTACTTCACACAAAGGTGTGTTGTTTTAGCTAAGTATTCTGAAGTATTAGGAATGAAGGAAGCATGCACATTTTAGGCTCTTTTAGTTTCAATTTTAAAAGCAAAGTAAAAATAAACATAATGAGTTTTAAAATACAACATATTTCTCATAGAAGCTACATATATGTAAGTGGGCCCAATTATATTTTTCGAACAAAAGCAATTACGTTAATCTCTCACCACTAAAATTTCTAGCAGTCATCTGCATATGTTCTTGGAATTTCCATGCATTTCTGACTAGGAAAGAAATATGATGAGTAAGAGCCGGGGCTGGAGAGTGGCCAGAAACGACAAGAATGGCTGGAAGTGTGGATAAGACAGAGTTAACTCCACTCTTGAAACAAAATGCTTCCCATAACTCACTAAATGTGTGGTGACATAATAAAAAGCTAGTGGTGTTATGCTTTCAATATTGTTCAAATTAAAACCAAATAAGGATTTCTTTTAAGGCAAAGGCAATCATGTGCAACCACTTTAACTTTTCCTGAAATCAATACTACATAATTTCTGCATTTTAACAGATTCTTAAGGATGCCCAAAAGTAAATGCAGAATAAAAGATCAAGTTAAAATATGTGTGGTTTGCATGGAAAGTTTTATACTATTCTGCAAAACAAACATGCTGCAAAAGTACTGTGTAGTACACTTTTCAATGGATTTTAATTCAAATGTGGTAGACACATATCAAAGGAAAATTTTAATGAAAAGTAAATAAACAAAAATATTCCACTGATTTTTTTTAAATGTATGGTGCATTATAAAATAGAGATGGCTTCCATTAAGACTCCTGAAGCTAGAAGAGTTGTTTGATTAGTCTAAAAGTTACAAGTTGTGATACATTGAATTATTGGCCACAAATCTCTAAAAAGTTCATTTTCCTCCAACTACAGGTGTGTTTCTCTCTCTGTCTCTTGATTTGGAATTTATTCATGACACTTACTTTGAACAGAAGAATGTTTACAAATTTGACAAAAGTAGATACTTGAAACATGCTTTCTCTTTGTATTTCTGTCATGGTCACTAGAACGTTTCCCCGGTTAGCCCACTCCCACCAGAAAATAAATCTAATAAAAGAATGTTAGCTGAGAGATCTGTAGCCAGCATCAAACCTTCCCCACTGTACCTAAGCTTAAGCATAACTGTAGCTGTACAGAGACTTGGGAGAATTAATGTGCATCGCTGTGGGGTTCTCAGATTTTGCTTCTTTATTTTGTAACATTGTTAAGGTAATAGCTAACAAATAAACAGGCTGAAGTAATAGATTCATTAACTGATTATTTTTTGGTTTTTTGTTTTAAATAATTAATTACTGTTCTGTCTAAAGTGAGGGAAACAAGGTGTGATCAAAACAAAGAATGAATGCTTACATTTTAAAAAATATTACAAATGTGTAAGACACATTGCCATTAAACCCCATCAGAATGTTCCCCCTCACTTCAAACACACTTACCCCTGCGTTCTCACTACTCTTTGCAGCAGTTCTGGTAGTCCTTTCTCATGAGAATCATTAATAGTGCTGTCACAGCTGCCAAGATTTCCTGAATTGACTCAAATCGTTTACCTTTCACAATGATTTAAAGAAGAGCCAAAAGTTGCACAATACCAGGGCCTATGAACAACACGGACGAATGCGTATAGTAAAGGTTTGAAGAGCTTGCCTCTCCACTGGGTCACATTCAGCAGCAGTATTCATGGGTTTTTTTGTTGCAACTCTTAAAGACATAAAAGAGTTTCAGAACTGCTTCAGAAAGTGGCATGTGTGGGCCGGGGATGTAGCTCGGTGGCATAAGCACCTGCCTGGCCAAACCTGAGGTCATGAGTTCAATTCCTGGTACCAAAATAAAAAAGTGTCAAGTTTCTAGAACTTTCTCATTCTATAGCTTCCCTCTATCGCACCTCTACCTGCAAGAGGGAAAACTCAAAAGAGGACGCATCTAGCTCTTACCCCTCTCATCCCATTTAAATACTGCCAATGGGGAACTACAATGCCTGATCCAAGTAAAAAACAAAATCAGGGTTCCAGCTGAATCCAGGTTGGTTTCTTCTTCAAAGTATCAAATTATGAAAAAATGAGAACACTACAAAACAACAACCATGGTGACATACCACAAGAGGTAATGCAGATGCTGTGGAAGGTACTGTATTTCTTCAAAATTAAGTCATATTAATTTTTCACCCAAAAGATGCAACAAGGCTTACTTTCAGGGGACATCTGATTTCTTCATGTGGAGCAGTCTACATTTATTTACTTGTTCATGTGCAAAAATCTAAACTTACTCAAATATAGTCATGTCATCTTTTCCTGAAACCTTGTTGTAACTCTCCAAACACAGAAACCCAGTCTGAGTTGCTTACGACACCATATATGGCACCGTAGAGGCCCTGACCCTGATGCCTCCTTTCCAGCAATAGAACTCTCATGATATGAGCGCCTCTTGGCCTTGTCGCCTACTTGAAGGGCAGCATCGCAACACACGACATAGCGAATTGTGAAGACCTGTATTAGACACAACCGTGTCTGTTCGTTATCAACTATGCACATCATTCATGCATTGCGTCTGTCCTCCAACTGGTCATTTGGCAGTAAATCTTGAGCTCATTTTTTACACGAGTCTTCACCTTTCATCTAAAGGTACTTGCTGGGGTATTTACACATACTTAATTACAATCTGTCACATCACTTATTTGTAGGTGTTAATATCACACTTATTTATCATTATGTATTAATATTATTTTATAATTCAATGCTGACAGAGCATGCACCGCAGTGGATCCTCTTGCTGACTGTCTTAACTGGGGCCTATTTAGGGGATTGAGCTTATATTAAGAGCATCTTGAAAAATCAGTTTGGGACCTGCTTTCACGTCATGTCTTATTTTCAGGGAAATACAGTAGATCTGTTGCTTTTTAAGCACCATTATGGGATCTGACCATACATTTTTTCACCGAACTTCTGCAAATGCAGAGCAATCCCTCTGTGTTGCCTCACCTTTCCCACTGTAGTCCACACCTTTGAGAAATACTATTACTTGCCAAAAAGGACATAGAGTTTAGACTGACAACTACATTATTGTATTTTTATTGGTTTTCAGGCTATAATGCTACTATTTCCTTATACCTTTAAATACAGAGCTCATTTTAAGTGTCATCTTAGATTTTTTTCTTTTGGACTTTAAAGCTGTAACAAATTTCACTTGTATGCAATGCCTTTAGCTCCATAAATAGTAATAAATATGGTTTTTCTCTGATCTAATATGTAAAGTATACCTTCTGAAAAACTCTTGAACTCATTTGTTGAAAGAAAAAAATATCTTTAAAATATTCTGAGCACTAATTATATTTAGAAATCCTATTTCAGCAAACTCAGAAAGATTGCTTATCCTCTAAGTTTCAGCCAAGGAAATAGTAAATTCATTTTTAGCCTAATGCCTAGCATAGAGTCAGCACTTACTCAATAATTTAAAAGCTACTACAAATGCAAACATGATTTTATATACTGCAATAGCACAGTTTGCTGTTACACACATTTAAGTTCAGAAACAGTGTTTTCATGCAAAAGGAAGAGCAGAGAAGAGCAAACCACCAACCTTCATTACATTCAGTAACGATGCCCTAAAAGTAATCACCTGAAGATTATCACAATAAAAACTAATTTAAAAGAGAAAAAAAATGACAAAATAAGTTTTCTTAAAAAAAAATGTTTCAGGGTCCAGGAACATAGTTCAGCCATACAGTGCCTTTCTGGCAAGCATGAAGTCATAAGTTCGAGTCCCAGTACCAAAAAAAAAAAAGATGTTCCAGCATGGAATGGTATTTGTTTACTGTTCCCCATCATCACAGACAAAGCACTGTGGTTTCTAGTATAATAATAGTGGGACAAAAAGCTTAGTATTTTTAAAAATATTTCACTTTAAATAAATGTTTGAATGGCTGAAGACATTTCCAACAGAAATTAACATAAGATAAAATATTTGTACACTTATGCAAGACATGAAATTAGACTCCAGAGAAACAGAAAAAGCTATCCAAGTATAAACGCTTCATGACTACTATGAATGATCTCCATGAAAACCCAAGGTCTGGTCACTTTGTCTGGTATTCCTACTTTTGCTCAACTCATGACTATATATGTAAGATGATATCAATGGGTATTTTGACTTAAAAAAAGAAATGAAATGGCTTCTCTTCATGCATTCTGCTTTTGAAAGATAAAATAGGGCAATTGGCTTTACCTCATGCTATGGTTGAAACATTTTTTTAAATCTACATGCAAAATTAATTTAGGAAAGAGTGCTTGCATTTTGTGTGAAAATGAGCAACACGTTTCTGAAATTAATTACATTTTTTAAAAACTCTTATTTATTTGGGATTATTTTATTCCTCAGTAGTTTTAAATTTTCCTATTGAAAAAAATCAAAATTACATTAACTTATTCAACAAGCATTTATTGACATTCTACTGTTTCTAAGGGCTTTGTTCATGACGTATGGTACAA
Source organism: Dinomys branickii (assembly GCA_004027595.1). Lineage (NCBI taxonomy): Eukaryota > Metazoa > Chordata > Mammalia > Rodentia > Dinomyidae > Dinomys > Dinomys branickii. The sequence continues at coordinate 40,462 of PVLD010007336.1, read as the reverse complement.
AATTCAATCAGACTCAATCCTACATGTTCAAATATACTGTCTTGTAGGAGAACCGTCACTTATGTAAACCAAAATTATAGTAATAGAAACAGAAAAAAGCACAGATCAGCAAGGACCAGCAATTCAGACGTCACTGAAGTGTAACATATTTTGCTTCAAAGAGAACATCATTGAATAAATGAATAAATAAAATACTGGCTAGAAGAGTGCATTTGCTAATCACATATTAAACAGGGACTTAAAAAAATCCAGAATATTTAAATATTAGGTATAATTTAATAATGAAATATAAGTAACCCAAGTTAGAAAGAGGGCAAATAATTTGAATGAATATTTTCCCAGAGAAGTTATATGGATGGCTAATAAACACATAATGGATACTTAAATAATTAGTCAATAGAAACATGAAAATAAAAATCTCAATGAAATAATATTTCACATTATCACAGTAGTTATGATAAAAAAGACATAATAACAGTGTTAGCCAGGACTTTGAGGGATCAAAATTCTTAGACTTTAGAAAAAATTTATTGCATAATGTGTGAAATATAATATCACATGGGCAGCGATTGTACTCACCTACATAGTGCTGTGAAAATTACTGAGCGCAGCATAGACAGTCGGGTGAGCTTCACAGCACTGCTTGTCTTCTAAGTAGGACTTATGAATTAAACTCGCTACACAGCTGGGTGTGGTGGCGCACACCTGCAACCCCAGCCCTCAGGAGGCTGAGGCAGGAGGATCTTTGCGAGTTCAAGACCAGCCCGGGCTACAAAGTGAGCTCAAGGACAGTCTGAACTCCATAGGGAGACCCTGTCTCAAAAAGACCAAAAAAAAAAAAAAAAAAAAAAACAACCAAACAAACAACAACAACAAAAACATAAGAACCAAAACAGACCAAAGCCCTAAGGAACCTCACTCACCAGGGCACCCACATCAGTTGTCAAGCCTGCGCCTTTCCTATGGAAAGTGCAATTTGGTGTCATGCAGATGGACAGTCAAGCCAGTGCTTATTGGGGGCACAGCTGAAACAGGGCAACAAAGCCTCAGGCTTTCTTTGTCTTTTATGTCATGTTAACTGCTGCTAAATGAGTTAGCTGCTTTGCCCAATGTGTTGTACTATCCAAGTTTAAGACTAAGAACGTCACCACTGAAAATGTTCTTGCTATTAGCATCGCTGTGAAAATCTAAAATAATGATCTCAATTTCCTTTCTTTGGATTTACAAGCTGCTAAATCACTAAGGCCCGCAGGAAAATTTTATAGCTTATCATTATATACTAGGATGCTGCGTTGTCTCAAGTAATAATATAATTTTAAACAAACATTCTAAGTGTTAATTCATTTGCCTATGAATTTAAGCTACATGTAAATTAAGGAAGGTGTAGGAGGGCCAAATATCACACCAGGCAGTTTATCTGGTGGTAAGAAGCCTCCATGGATTTTATACGCGTCCATGTTACAGCAAACACTATCAACAAATGTGTTATTTGGGTCCATTATTTGTATCCTTCTGGAGACTGTATCTGAATACTGACATCTTCCCACTGTTTTTGCAAGCTGCTTCCTTTGAATAAGGTTAGGATCACCTGGCCTCTTCTCCTACACTTGCGTACTCATCAAGTGACTTGTTAAGCAACTCCTGACAGAAAACAACCAATGTACACATTACTGGCCTGCCTAGATACTGCTACATGAACAAAGAGAGAAGAAGAAATCACTACGAAAAGTTTTTGAATACAATAAAAACCATCATACAGTACATACCCTTTAGAACAGTAGACTCTATAATGTGGAAACAGTACCTGAAAAACACTTAATAAGGAGGGAGCTTTTACAATTAATATTTATAGAAAGGAATTTAATCTCATTACACATGGTTTATTTGTTTTCAAGCTAGAATGGTTCCTTATAGATAGCACTTTCCTTTTCAAGTTTTTCCAAAGTATATTTTAGTACTGGTATAGCATAGTGTCAAGCTCACTGATTTATATCAAAGCACTGTTGCTTTATCAGTTCTAAATAGTTTACTTGGAAAATGCTCTACTTGCCACCAAACACGGGTTCTACAGCTTCAGAGGTACCCAAACCTGGTGACAGGCTGACCATTGTATTATCGTGCTATCGCCCTTTACAGCAAAGGATGTGAAAAAGGAGAGGAAACATCACTTGTTCTGTAAGACTCAGACCACTATAACACACAAAGTGACAATAAAATTTTAATATTGTCAAGGATTCATGAAATTATATCAACTGAATCTCTAGTCTGAAAAAGAAACATCAGACTAAAGCTGCTAAATCACTATGTGGGTAGCTCCCAATTCTGGGTAGTACACAATTTTTACTAAATAAAACTGCTACCTTCTAACAAATATGCCATTTACCCTAATTCATTTAAACAGGACAGAATAGTCTAGAACACAATGTACATAGTTCTCATTATTCTGTATCACAGTTATTATCTTCACCTACATGCAGTTCAAAACATGTTAAACAATAAATCTCTAAAGGAAGACAGGAAGGCTATGGCTCTATTGATGAGTTTAAACTCTGACTACGTCACTTCCTCCTGTCTGACTTGGAAAATTCTTCGGACTCCTTCCAGTTGTGGAAGATGATTGGAAGATTCTGAGAGAGCTAACTTCATCAGTGGCTCCATCCATTCGTGAGTTCACAGTAGAGCAGGCTGTTAGAGACAAGTGGAATCGGAAGAAACAGGTCCCTGGCTGTGTGGATTTGTAGGGTATCCTTGGCCCTTGGTCCTTCCCCCCTCCCCCCGACTCCTTCTCTCTCTGCTTCCCATCATCCCTGACTTGTCACTTTGCTCCACCATGTGTTCTGCATCACGATGTTCTGTCTCACCACAGGCCCCAAAATAACAAGTACATTCATGGGCTGCGACCTCAGAAACCATAGGCCAAATTACACATTTTCTTCTCTAGGTTGTTTTCCTCAGGTATTTGATCACAGCAAGAAAGGGCTGCCTAAAACAACCTCCAGCACAGTTATTGCGATTTTGACTTCATTGAGAAATCAGATTTAACTTACATTCACTGAACATTAACAACACTGTAAAGGGTATAATCAGATGTGCATTGGAGTATTAGTTTTGATTTATTTTTTAGTGATTGCTCATGCAAATGTAATTGCAATATTCCTTCATCAACTCCGATGGTTGACCACAAGTACTGTCTATGGCTACGTAAGAGAACAGTTTTCATTCTCAGCTTTACCTTGAGTCCTTCTGCATTTTGACACTGTACAGGGGGCAGAAATAACTGATTACCTTGTTTACTGCTGTACAGCTTACAAGCAGTTGTTTCACATATGTCACCATCTCATGCTCATTTGGGGAATTGCATCTGCCCTACTTTATGGGTCCCAGTCAAAATATAGTGAGAAAATATGTAATAGCCTCTTATATGATATGAAATAAGTAAGTGTTCAATATTTATTAACTTTAATAATAATATGACATACAACTGGATCTCTATAAATTACATAATTTATTCAGCATGCATATTACACAAAACTAAACTTGAAAGAACTGATTTAATCTAGGTATGGCAGAATTAACCCTAGTTTCTCTGTCTCCAAATTTAGAACAGCTTCTATCACCTCACACCTGCCCTGTTTTTTGCAATCATATTATATTAAGGCTTAATGCACACAATAGCAAAATCAACCAAAGTGTACATCCAGATGAACAAAATGTAGCATATATATGCAGTGGATATTATTCAGTCTTATAAAAGAAAACAGTTCTGATACTGGTTACAGTATGGATAACTTAAAGATACACTACATGAAATGAGCTGGCTAGAAAAGACAAGCTAGCTGAAGTAGTCAAATTCTAGGAAACAGGAAACGGGATGGCGTTTGCCAACAGCAGCAGGCGAGGGAAGTGGGAAGTTAGTGCCATGGGTAATGAATCTCATTTCGGGAGGCTGAAAATGCTTTGCCACTGAATGCATTGAAAGCTGACTAAAACCAAAAATTTTAGGTACATATGTATTTATTAGACTTTAAAAAAATACTATGGCCACATTTCCACTATTCAATTTATGCAATAGAATGAATTAATATAAGCAACAGAATTTTCTAAATTATTACAAGAAAGTTAGACATTTTTCCCTTGGTTGTTTCTGATTGTCAAAGTTGTTCTCTCCTCCTTACCAAAAAAAAAAAAACAAAGAAAGAAAAGTACATTGTTAAAATGTTAAATATTATGTCCATATTAGAGTTGGACTGATTTTATGTTATTTACCTGCAAAAACATCTCACTTGTGCACTCCAAGCACAGCATATGTATATCAAGTATCTGATATAAATTTAATTTTAGTGGAAGCAAAAGGTTGACCTGTATTTGTCTAACATAAAGAGACATACACGAAAAGTATAATTCAAGTAACATAATACGACTCTCCACTGGCATATTCATCCCTCAGTATTTGAAGCCTGTGTCATGCCAAACACAATATTTTCTTTTGTCACCTTGCCAAAGTGAAACTTGACCACTGAAGTCTAAAGGCTGTACAACAACAAGGCACAAATAGATGAGACTTTAAATTGACTCAAGCAACATTTGGGACCATGAAAGCATGGAGAACATGATTACCTTCAAAAGTACAGTTTCCAGAAATTCTCTTAAGAATTCCTCAGCAGGCATTTGGCTACAATTCAACTTTTTCCTTTTCTCCCAAAAAATTGGATATTTTCCTATCTTAACATTTTACAGAGAAACAGAGCTTTGCCAGATGTCATCTGGGTACGCATTAGTTTTTAACTGTACTTTTAAAAAGGTTAATTTGCATTTAGTTTTGAGTTTCAGAATCAGAAAAGTCTCAAATTTAATAGAAAGATTTGACATTTTTTTACCCAATACTATGTTACTGTGTGTGGGGTGTGTGTGTGTGTGTGTGTGTGTGTGTGTGTGTGTGTGTGTGTGTGTGCAACCAGAGAAATATCACAGACTTTCTGGCTTCTCTCCAAAGATTTTACCAGTCATGCTCACTGGCTCAAATCCCATTCTATTTAAAATATATTTTTAGTCTTCTTTTCTTTGTCTATTTTACATTATAACTGCATAAATTGTTTACTATGAATGTTATGGAGCTGACCTCAAAATGAGTCGGGTTGAAGAACAGCTTTAATAATCAGTAAGTGATACTGGAAAAAATGACTTTCTCAATCATATATTTTATTTCCACAACCCCCCACTGTCCTCTAGCAATCTGTGTTTGCGTTTGACTTTATTCAAGTTCTTCCACCACAGTGAAAAGCCATTTCAAGATCTAAATGCTTTGCCAAATTTTCTGTCTATAAATACTTAGCACTTCATACTGGCTCCAGAAAACTAATTTCCAAACTAGTAACAAATACTAAATTGCCTGTTTAGAAAGTCCCTATAAAATCTAAGGCAGAAGGGAAGAGATTTGCTGGGCTGGCTGATGTAGAGTCCCCCCACCCCTTCAGGTAGGAAATTGCCTTTTCACCTTTTGTTCATAATGTCTACCTACCTGAGACAGGGTGGAATTTAAACACACACACATTTCCTTCTCTTAGTTTAAAACTGTAACAACTTTGTTAGCAAGATCACCAAACCTAACTTTTGGATATAAGTACTACTTTGGAGGAAGCAGCAGCTCCTTAACACCTTATGATCTATCTAAGGACAGGTGAAGGTCATAGATGTCTGATTTTCAATGGCCATGATCACCCCTGAATCTCACAATTGAACTTGACTCACTTTGAACAAGACCATAACTTGCTAACTAAATATGATAGAAGATTTCAGAACTAGTTATGGGGTATACTCCTTTCCCCTACCTGATATTTAAAATATATACATTGAAATATTTAACTTTATGCATTTTTCAAACGTTTAATGATTCTTAGGGTGCTTAAAATATTAATAGTACTATAATTTCATGAATAAAAGTACAGATTCTGAAGCCAGACAATCTGCTTCAAGTGTGTTTCTAGCAGTTATAAATTACCCATCCTTGGGCAAAACATTCCATAACCTCCATATTCTCAGTGTCCTCATCTATAAAGTAGGATAAAAAAAAGTGTTTCATAAATTTTATGAATATTAAATGGTTTAATGTATGTAAAATACCTGCAAAATTGTCCAGCAGATACATATTCATAGATTGATCAAAAATTGATTCAAATCAATTATATCTGAAAACAATTCCTGTCAGATAAAGATCTATGGAGTAGTATAATAAAATAAATTGATATCATTTGGTACATATTTGCTATATTAAAAATAAAAGGGAAAAATTCTAGTCTACTTATTTGAGAAGGTATCTGTAATGTCTTCCTTACTATTTTATTTTAAAAATATACTAATTTTCATTTCCCCTTTCCTGTATATCACATCTCACAAATCTTTCCATATTCTTCTTTCCCCACATCTATTTGTGCAAATGACCATCGTAATTAATCATCAAAACTTTTCTCAATTAATAGAATAGACTATAACTCTTCTAGCAATGAGTCCTGTTACCATTAAATATGTAATGATTCTGGTAAGAACATGAGCCTAAGCCTATTGGAATTAGAAAGATGATATGAGTAAGAAAAATAATAGCAAAATTGATTAGACTTGACAACTTATATTTAAGGAGCAGGAAAGAAAGAGGGATGGGACTCAAGGGACAGAGTTGAGGTTTTGATATAGGAGGGACAATATTTAATATGAAAAGAGAGTTCACTTTTGGATAAAACATCTATGTTGAAGGCTACATTTGTGGATAGTAAATTCCAAATCTAAATTTTAAACAAGCTGGTCCTGTTGTTCTCCAGCTCACATATCTGTCTGCTTCCTTTCCGCTGAGTGTCTCACAGAAATGCTCAACAGCAAAGGGCCCGACTAATTTGCTATGTTCTTGTTATTATCCCTCTTCCTATTGTCTCTAACTGATGATACCCTTCACTGCTTAAGGCAGAAACCTGGACGCCATCTTTCTCCCTTTCATCACCCTCCCTTTCTGCAATCCAGCTTCTCACTCAGACCCAAAAGCACCACCTCTTCAACTCATCTTAACTCAGAGCATGTGTCTGCAGCCCCGCCACCAGCCACCCCTCCAGAGTCCTAGTTTCTGCACAGCACAGCTAAGACTCAATGCCAACAACTTCTAACTGGTTTCTTTGCACTCATGTTTTTTAAAACATTTTTTACTGAAAAGACCTTTGATGTAACACAAAAATGATAAAATCATACTTTGTTGAAAACTTTCAGTGGCTTCTCCATTTGGTATGAGAAAATCAAGGTTTAACTCACTTTGCAAAGCCCTTCACACTCATACCCAGGCTGGTTCTAGCAACCCCTCTCTGTTCTTTGCTTTCAGTACCTCTCTGTTTGCAGTTACCTAGGGCTGTGCACTTTCCCACCCATAGGCATTTACATACATTATTCTTTCTGATTGGAGCACTGTCTTCTGATCACTGAACTTTTCCTAATTAATGTGAGTGAACTTCTAAATCACAGTTTAAACATCATGTCCACCATGACTCCTTTAGGGTCCCACAGTCCATTGTAGATTCCATTCCAAGAGGTTCTTCAAGGTTTTACTTTTTATCATGCATGCATCATAATCTCTTGAAAACCTACTAATTGGATACCTCAATAGACAGAGTAAAATATGTTGAGTGTCGAGGGGTAAATTTCCAGATAAGAATTTTCATCATGTCACCAGAAAGTAATGCTGAAGAAGCAAGTGATGGACATATATGTGAAATTTTGATGGTGCTACTCTAAGATTGCTTAGATAATGAAGACACTATATAGAGAGAAGACAGGAATTCCAAGGAAAGGCTTTGAGGAAACTTGCATTTTATTTATAGCAGAAGGAAAGAAAGGAGAACAAATGAAAGAGAAAGAGAATAAAGGAGAACATTCAGAAAGGCAGCCAAAAAAAGAAAGATGTTTCAAGAAGGGCCACTAGCAACTGATGACTCTTTCTAATTATGAATTTCTAATATGTAGAGCGGAGAGTAACACATAGGAGAATCTAAATAAATTCTTGTGACATTAACACCAACTGTTAAAAGCTTTTCAGGTTCGTAGGAAGGTAAACAAGTAGAAATGTGATGAAATTCTTCAAAAAACTGAAAATGGAAATCTCATTTGACACTCCTTCGACATCTTTCCTTCAAGAGTTAAAAGCATCATATTACAAAGATACATGTATACCCATGTTTATAAAAGGACAATTCATAATAGCTAAATCTTACAAGGGGTCTGTACATCCAACAAGAAATAAATGGAGAAAGGAAATGCGGTACTGCCACACCATGGAATAGTACTCTGCCATAAAGAAAAACTTGAGTCATCTCTAGCAAAATGATCAAACAAGTTAAAATTATGTGATTTACTTGAAAACTGGAGTTTAATTCACAGACCCACTTTCAGTGCATCACTGTAAAATGAGATATAAAACAAAAATAATTATAGGTGAATATGAGTATTGAAAAAACATATACTCCTATTTTTTCCTTCAGATTAAAAATAACATCACATATAAGGGATGAATTTCATTAATGTATCACTTTATTACATCCAAAAATCACACATATATAGTTTTCTGTGTGTAGAATTATATTTCTCTGGAACTTGACTGATAATTTCAGTATTTTTATTTTGAAGTAAAGAAGATATTCATTCTTGATAAATTTGAGAATATCTTCTAATGGTCTCTCAGAGGTTCACAACCTTACACAAATCATTCAAGTAATTGCCAAGCTGGTGAAAGAGTCCTTTTCCTTTTTATGTGATCATAATAACTTGGGTCCCCTCAGCCAGCCTTAGAGCACTGAATGTTTAATGGAAGTTCTTTTATTTGCCAAAGTTCTGTACTCAAATAAGAATTTATAGATTTCTGTAAATTCTCCTTTAGTGATAACAATTTTGGATATTTTCCTAATAAATTTCTATTGAATCCAGCCATGTCATAAAGGTCAAGTAAATCCATGTTCTTCAGACCAATTCCTGAAGGAAAGGGTTCCTCTAACCAATTCTTCACTTGCATGTTTTGGGGGACTTTATTCCTTTCATTGCTCTTCTCAAAAAAATCGTTTATCTTACAATTCATAACATAGTTCTCTCTTTTGTCACAATAGAATCTCCATCTCTTCTTTCACTGAGTATCTTTCAATATATGCTCATATTTCTGGCAGACATGACAGAAGTTTGCAGGCTGCTTACCTCAAGCAGTTTACAGCCCTTTGCCATTACAGACTAGTGAAATATATGACATGTGATCAAAGGTATGATGAATATTTAAAATTATTACAGTAACAGGCACACTGCGTTAATCGGCCTCAGAATCGTCCCCTTTGCTTCCAACACACTTATCCCAGCACGCCTGCCATTGCCGGAAGCAAGTCTGGAAGTCCTCTCGTGGTCTTTAATTGCACTGCTGTGCCTGACTCCATGTCCTCAATCAAGTCAAAACATTTGCATTCTGTAATCACGTTGACTTTGGGGAAAAACGAAAAGTTTCATGGTGATCCAAAGAATAAGGTGGATGAAGACACACCGTAACATTTTGTGAGTGGGCTTTTCTGTGGGATGGCATTGGCAGGAGGATGCACGGTGCTTTTATAAATCATACCTCATAAAGACTGTCATGGAAAAAGATTTCCCAAACTGCTTCAGAAAGTGGAAGGAACAGTGAGACAGGAGTATTGGACATGAGGGGGAGGCATTTTGAAAGGGATTAATGTTATTATGTCTTTTATTATATTTTTTTAAAGTTTAGGCATTTGCCATATATTTCAATCATGTCTCTAAGATACATTTCACTAAGGAGTAGACAGGAAAATGTGTACGTACACAAATGCTATCCATCAATAACTGTAGCCAAAAAAAGTCAGTACAATGAAAACAAGTATTGTTATTACCAATGAATCCTGTGACTATTTTGGACAGGGGCTCAGCTATCCTGGGAAACCAGTGAGAGAGACAGACAGACAGACAGAGACAAAGATGAAGAGAAAGAGAGAGAGGAAGCTCTCTCTAGAGAGAACAGTGAACAGTGGTCTAGTCCAAAGCCTACCCTTGGTTAGTCAGAGAAGTAATACAAAGTAAAACTCAAAATAAGCAGTGTAATAATCTACTCAAGCAGTGGAAATCTTATTTGAGTGCAACAATTCTTTCTCCCACTACTTATGAATGTCCCTTGGCTGAAGGAAGTCCACCCAGTGCATTTGAGCATTGCCTTTGAGCATAAATGAACAGGGCTCCTGACAAGATAAAATACAGAAGAACAGAGGCTCAAAGCATCATGGGTGACAAAGCCGTCACTTTCTCTGTGGAGGATCTTGTCTCCCCATAATGCCTGTCTACTCGGCTCCCTAAAGCAAAATCTTGTTTATAGGTACACTCCGGGACAGCATAGGTGGATCGTGCCTCATTCTCAGACCCTGTCCTATGAACAGTGAATAACCCTTTCCCTCTGCAAACCAGTCTGAAGTTTGCAAGTATTTTAAAAAATTGTTCAGGTACCTCTCCTCCATGTTAGAACATAGTGTATATCTTTTTTCATTATTTGGCTTTGTCCATTTATCGAGCTCAAATGTTTTAAATGAGCATTCAACAGCTGGATTTTCAGCTGTACCATCTGCCCTCTATTCTTCATATCAAAGACAGTGATGCTGTATTTCCCAGTCCTCTGACAGGAAGGTTGGCCTTTGCTCATCAGGAAGAAATCATCATCTGTTGACTCACTCTCACCTAAAGTGCCTTCCAGATTAACACAGATTGATGGATTTCATTCGTTTTATTCCCCCTTGTTTTATTGCTTTCATTGTCAAATCACACTGAACTGCTTCATATGTTTAGTTAATAATGGACTGAAATCCCAAACAGCACAGACTTTATTAGCTTTGATTTTCTTCCAGCGCATATCTCAGAATCTCTCTGAGAGAGCTGAGATCCAATACATATTCATTACAGCTAATTGAATTGAACTTTGCCTCAAAGGAGAAAAATGTAATATTTAGCCATGTAGTAGCTAGCAATTAGACAATGAATTCAATGAGAAGTACTTAAACAATATACATTAATGTACTCATATCCTTAAGTATTTATCTCAGAATTTGAGAAATTAAGCAAAACCATACATATTTGTTTATAGTCTCTACTGTAGTAAGTTAAAAATTTAATGAGATACAGATGAGTATGTCTGGGCATTAAACTTCAATTCAGCCCCCTCCCCAAAAGGCATGTGAGTTCTGTAAGAAGTCATGGGAGTGACTGCTTTTAAGCACACATGTTCTTTGTTTAAGGCAAACAGTTCAGGGGTGCTGTAACCAACCCTTAGCCAGGCAGCCTGACCTGGGAGCCTGAGAGCTTCTTTTGGACAATAACTTCTTACACAGGTCATTGAAAGTAACAGGTTTGGTTAAATGGCTCCCAAATTCATTAACTATGACTGTAATGACTTCACGGCGGGGTTGTACTGAGGGAGGAATAGCAAGTACAGCTGCTGGGTGATCCACATGACAAGTTCCCTGCTAAAAACTTACAGTCACTATATAATTGTATCCTCCTTACAGGCCTCTGAAGGGAAAGTTATCCATATTTTGAGGATGAGAAGGCAGAAGCTTAATGGAGTTAACTGACTTGCTAAGGAGACAGAGCAGCTGAACCAGGAAAGTGGAATGGGAACCCAGACAATGTGACTCTGTATATCTTAACCACTCAGGAATGGCAGCGAGGTGATAATTCCTGGCGCAGGAGAAGCGCTGGTACCAGTAATGCCGGAATGAGGAAGAGCAGAAAGGAGTACGAGACTGTCATGATGTCAGAGACTTGATTAATAGAAAAGACACTCAAGCAGCATAGAGAAACCGAGGGAAAGGCAACCGTGGGAGGAAGGAGAAGACCTCAGGACATGTGCATTTCAGTCGCCCCCAAACAGTCTTTTTCACCAGCTGGGTGAGTAGAATGCAGCAGAGAAACAATAAGTGCAGTTTTCAGAGAAAGACTAAGGAGTATAAACTGTTACTCCTCAGAGATCCAGCATGGGGCCTAGGAACAAAGCAAACAAAAGCAAAGGCCAAAAGCAAAAGGCAAGAAAATAAAAGTAACCAACACATACCAACAAGCAAAACCACAAGTGTATCCTTTTCCTAAATATGGATAGCACACAGTTCTAGCTTAATATGAGTTTTTAACTAAGTTCAATTTTTTTTCTGACAATTACTGTCCAGTGTTTCTCTTTTCTCTTTGAACCTCCTATTTTTTAGATGGTCATACGCCCATTAACCCTGATGCAGCTATGTTCCATTCAAAAGGAAAATTAGATAACATAGAATTACAAAAACGATTCCATAGTTCTGTTAAGACTGATAAATCTTACACTATCCATTAGTCAGATCAGTGATAGCAGCATGACTATTCACAGTGATGTAGATTATTTGTGTTCAAATACATGAAGTATATTGTTTAAAAAGGTCCCATTTACCAAAGTTGTATGGCCCAGTTATTGGGGAAGAGAAGGTAAATTTCCCTTCAGCATATATCACTAACAGCATTCTACTGAGGATAACTCCCTATTGGGAAGCAGTAGTATCCATCAGAATCATGGATATCTGAGAAAAATCTCATTCAATATAGTAAGATATTTTTTACATTTGGCTTTAGTAGTAATAGAAAAAATTATCTCTAATTGTTGAGTTAGGGAAATATGGAGAGTAAAAATAGTAGCTCACAGGCCTAGTGAGAGCATTAAATGTGCTCCCATGTGCATAGAGTAGAACTTAGACAATGCCATGCAGATATATGTACTGCTGCTTCTATTGGTTCAAAATCTGACTGCTAATTCTGATCATAAATTTCAACTGATTAATCAAAATGATACTCATGACTAATGCATAGTTAGCTACTTTCTAAATAAAGCAATAGTAAGCTACTCAATTATATTTTGTATTGATGACATGTTTAAGTAACTTATTATACTTAGACTGTGGGTTCTAGAGAAAGCACATGTAAGTGGTCTCATTTTTCACTTCTTGTTGCTTTCTTTCTTCTACCTTGTGAAAATTTTGACTTCTTAAGCTTATTACCCACATCAGATCCTCACAAGATATAGCAAATGTGGATGTAGATGGGAATAAAAATTCATAGTTTTCACTACAGAACAGGCAATTCATCTATAGTAAGAAGAAGTTTGAATTATTTTAAAAAATTTAATTCCAACCTAAGGTTCTTTTAAGAAAGCTATCATCAGTCAACTGAATTGTAATTTCATTTTCCTTAAGCACACACTCATAAAAATAGTGGATTTTCTCTCTCCTGCTTGTTTGTTGAAAGGAATTATAGTTGGGTTTATGTATTAAAAGTTAAGTGACTATGGAAAAACTAATACCAAAGGGTAAAGGAAATGTTCTTACAGAACTCGGAAGTGGCTAGCTTTGCTTCTCCTAAGTGAAGGGGAAGGGATACACGGCCCAGTTCCCCATTGTTCTGTAGAACGTGACAATGTCGAGAAGTGGTCTGAGCCTGTTCACCACAGTGAACAAGGGCAGGCATGGTAAACGACAGCCCCCTAGGAAGGAAGTCTGAGTCCTTTGTAAAAACCGTTGATTCAAGCACATCGGTGGAGCACATGCCAGCATTGTTCAGTGGTGTAAGCTTTAATCGTTATACTTTAAACCTGAATTGCAATGGAGAAATAAAACATCTTGTTTTTCTTTAATGAAAAGAATAAAATCCATAAGAATGTGCATTTAAAATAACATCCCCAGTGTCTATGTGTGAATGCTATCAAATACAGCTTAAAAGGTAAAAACATCTCATTTAGTAAGATGCTAATGAGGGTACTAAGTATGCCTATTAAAATTTCATTTAATTTTTCTGCTTTAGTTATTATTACTTGAAGGATTAAAACTGTACATGTATTATCTAGATTAAATTGTAAATCTACTTCAGATTTGCTTTAGAGGTCTTTTTACTGTTTAGGAAATTCAATTTAAGTGAACAAATGGTAACTTATATTATGATTAAAGAAACTGTACATTCATCATAAAAACATGAACTAACTTATCCAGAAATATGCATTCACTAGAAACTAATTTGGCAAATAAAATTTACTCTGTACTCTTTTGTGACCCCCCCCCCAGATGGCCTTAACAGTGCTCCTTGTTTAGAGGTGTTCAGAAAGGCAGACTTCTATCGTCGAACACATGGAGGACCCTTTTCCTTCACGCAAAGTTGGTTTATGTTACCTTTTATGAAACATAGCATGTGGTATAATCACTTTTTATTTTGTTCAGTCTTCATTGCTATGTAATTTTTATGTAAACAAACTGGGGAGGTGTTAGGATATCTAAGGTAAGATTGTAAGGTAGAAAAAACACAATGACATGGTCACATCCACAGAGAACTTAATTTCTATTGTTTTAGTTTCACAAATGTTCACATGCAATGTCTACCATGTATTTATATTTTGTACCTACTGCCATATATATTTATGATACACAGATATATATGTATATATATGATACATAGATACTTTGACCTACTGATACTCCTATTTCCAGGGAATACCTCTCAGATATGCATTGTATTAGACTATTCCATATAAACTAACTTTTAATTCAGGTATGTCCTAATATAACATCTAATCTTGGCATTTATGAAGGTACTTTTTAAAATAACTTTATATAAGATGTTTTGCAATTGAAATGCATGGCTTATGGCCCATAAATGACAAAACAAAAGGAATATGCTTAGATCTACTTTAAGAGCAGAGTATTAGTACTATCATGATCTTCTTATGTAAAAGACTTCTTTTCATAGTTTTATAGCTGTTCAAATAAGAAATCTTCCTACTGCAATATAAACACCAATCTCTTACATATCAGTTCCAGTAAATATATAAGAAAAGTATTGATTCAGAGTCCATAGCGCTGACCATTACACCATATGGCCTCACAGAAATATTGATTCAGATATGGAAGAAATTTATAGAGTGTACTTCGCTTCTCTACACTAACCTTGAAAACAAATTCCACAAAGAGGTAGAGCAATCTTTCCCTCTATCATAGATGCCACTTTACGACATGTCTAGGAATAAGAATGTATGGCTCTTAGGCAACTCTGGTCTTTGCAAGCTGAGGAATGCAAGCCAGGGTGTACTATTATTGTTAGACTACAAAGATAAGACCACCCGAGCAGCTTGTGTGAACGCTGTCAGAGCTGCTTCTTTTCTCTCTGAAATCATTCAGAGTGATGCATGAAGACCAGGCTGCTTTTATCACACTCCCACTCAGGGTCCTTTCAGCCCACTGAGGAAATACTTGTGACAAACTACTGGCAGAAAACAAAACATGATCCACACAGCAGGGCTGCTACTCACAGGATATTGCTGTGCCGATCAAGGAATGCAGTTGTGACAAAGAACATCCTCCAACACAAACAGTATTGGTAGGGGACTATCTGTGCTTCTGTATATCAATGTTAGGCAAACTTTCAATGGCTCTGCTGCAGAATGATCTGTTAAAAGAACCTGGAGATTGTGTATACAATCATGGTGATGACGATGAGCAATATATAAGTTTGTCTTCTGCAAAGCACCCTTGCTCCAATTCAGTTGACTGCACTGATTACTGGGAAACAAAGTTGGATGTACCACCTCCACATTAACAGAAAAACAAATGAGATAAATATGTAAAATATTTTACCTATAGCATAAAAGGCACATGTGATACAAAAATTGTATCAGTTAATCTGTATAAAACTCTAAAGGCAGCTGCTTCTCTCATTCACAGATAAGAAGGTTGAAGATCACAAAACTCTAAAAACTGGACCCAAAACACAAAGTTGGCAAAATCAAGATGGAAATTTAAACCAAGTCCGTGCCAGTTCTTCCATCATGTCATCTCAAATTCAGGATCAAACTTTTCATTGAAGTGAAGGCATTTTGGATCATATTGGGATACATTCTATAGTGAGAGGGATGAAAGAAATTCTTACTTTTATTTAATGCAGAACATATCAATATATTCACAATATCTCCCAAATTTCTTTCTCTGACTAGGCAACTAATAAAGAACCTAGAAATTAATTGCTTTCGGTTGAGAGGTAAATATGCTTTGGAGTTAGAGAAAGTTTATAAATTATTTGCTTGACTATGAATATTTGTTTAAAAATATCTTCAACTGGTTTATCCAGTATCCTTCAAGTACTATATGAAGAACCTCTAAAATTGAGAAACAAAATATATATAAATATTTTTTTAAAGTCTAGAACACACTATATTTATTTATGTTCTTATCTAAATGAAAACAGTGTGGATCATAAGCAGGAAGACCGTAATAGAAATGCACAGTTGAAGATAAACCATTATGACTTCCTACCTCTAAAATTTAGAAAGTCTCAAAAATTCTCCTGTGTCTTGCTTTCAATAATTTCTTCAGGCCTCAAGGTTTGATCCAGAGTTCTTATTAAGTTAAAAACTAAGCTTTTAGTTCTATTTTTCATCCTATCCAACTGTTTCATACTTCCATTCATTAAACCCAATACAGCTAGTTTACTTTTCACCTTAGTACAAATCTTTCTTTCCTTTTTCACTTGCCACAGTTTTTCCAGTTGGTTTTGAGATTTGACATTATTTTATAGCTACAGGCTTGGACCTACAAAATTATTTTTTTTCCCTAATCAAGTTTCTTGGGTTTGAGATTGGTAAATACCATTACTGTTTAAATTGGCCGGTATTTGTTACCTAGTATACATTACAACTATATACTGGGTAAGAGGAAGGGAGTGATGATTTGCTCATATACCACAAACAAAAAAATAATCACAATTCACTCACAGCTTGCCACAATAAAGAGAGTATATATGTAGAACTGTGAAATTTGACTGTATCTGCAGATAGTCCTAACATATGCTAGCTATTCCTTTCTGCATTTGAATAAAAAGCATATACAAGGAGCAGGAAGAACTCAATGTAAAGCTTAATGTTAGAACATATGCCTTGCATGTGCAGGTACTGGATTCTATCCTCAACGCCAAAATATTTAAAAAGTTAAAAAAGAAAGAAATTAAGTGCTATTAATAAAATGTTTCAGAAGATGGTGCAGTGTTCAGCAACAGAGAAAAAGCTTCCCTTGAGCACTGCCACCCAGACACTGGAATATAGCAACGTGAGGAAGACAAGGAGAGGAGTGGATCTCGTGGACCCAGAAAAGACCTGAAGCATGAATTGAAGCTCAGAGAGAGAGGGAAGAGCAAAACTTCAATAAAGAAGTGAGCAGCTGGCAGTGCCTTCTCCCTGAGATGGGACTCAGTGTAAGAGGAGTGGTTCAAACCTGTGAACACACGGGGGCCTTCACAAACAGATGAAGCAGTGAAGAGGAGGATCAGATATGAAGGGCTGAGCTAGCTGGTGGTGAGTCCTGAGGGCTCAACCATCCCATACAAGAGAGTGATTGGCCGGGAGCTATCTTGAAGAGGGGCCAACTGGCTCCATCTAGTGGCACTCAGCTGGGCTCAGGCCCATGGAAGGTGTGCTGCTTGGAGCAGGCCAACTGAATGTGGTCTTGGTCAGAAGATGCAGGCTTACTGAGATTATCCACTACCCTGAAAAAATGCTACTATTCATTTGCTGGAATAAATGAACACAGATGGGCTTTGTCTCCACATGTTGTCTACCAGGGACAGCAGAGGTAAACCTAGAAGAGGACAAATTGTTTACTCTCACATTTGTTTTTTGTTGTTATTGTTGTGGTTTTGTTCTTTCTTTTTTTTTTTTTTTACCTTTTTCTCCTTCACTGTTTGATCTCATTTTTATGAATGTGAATCTGGTGTCTAGTCTCTTTGTGGTTGTGGGTCTATTCTTCTATTTATCTCTTCCTTCTCTCTTTCCCCCCAGTCTTCTGCACTAGTTTCCCAAAGTGAGCATGACCCTCTCTGTCCTCGAGCCTTACCTCTGATATCTTCCTCTTCTTCCACCTCATTATTTTTTTCCCTAACTCATTCCAAATTTACCCCTGAGACAAAGATTGGCATATTAAGGACCTGCATACTGCATGTAATTTTCTGGTTTATTTTCGATTTTGTTATACAATCACAAATCTATTTTATACAGTTAATGGTGGCAAATTAATGGTTAGTTCAGTTTATAATTTTCTAGGCTGTGTTTGATGCTACTGTCATTGGCATCACTATAGCAAAAAGTTACATAATTGCTATAAATAACTATTTTTCCTGGTATCCCGAGGACTGAGACTGACTAATGGTCACTGAAAATACTATGGTACAGTACCAGTACCAAGGGCTGAGGCAAACAGGTAGCAATTTCTCATTCCCAAAAAAATGGAAGAGGGAGCATCTTGCAATGGACTCAAAACTCCTGAACTAGCTATATCTGGATGACACCTCAAAGAAATATTTATTTCCTAAGAGTTTGAAATACTAGCAATAAATCAAACACACCATTGGCAATTTACAGGAATCACCGCAGGAATTAACCTACAAAAAAGAAAACAAAATGAGAAAACACATAAACAAGATACAACCCCAGATTTCAGGTTCACCAGAAGAAAATACAGGAGGCAATGAAGGGAGACAATCTGATAGCCACCTGCACTCTCTGAAGTGGTAACAACAAAGCAACCGAATGAGTCTGTAGAAAAAAATCAAATCAGAAATAATTTCTCAGGTAAGTACAGAGGTAGTGCCCACAATGAAAACCATGTATGTTGCCTCTACAGTAGATACAGACCAAAAAAAAAAAAAGAATAGAGAAGCTTAAGAAAATTATGGAAGTCATGAATGCTCAGCATAGGAAAGAAATGGAATCCAGAAGAGAGATTCAGGCAGATATCCAGGAGAGCAAAAATTCCACTGAAAGTACCCATAGCAGATTGTCAGTCTGAGGACAGGATTTCAGGTACAGAAGACAGGTTTGTGGCTTGTGATTATGAAAAGAAAGATTTCTTTAAAATAGCAAGAGAACATGGGAAATCAATTCAGCAGTGGCTAGGTGAAGCAAAGAAGAATAACTTAAGATTGATTGGAGCTGATGAAAAAGCAGGAAATAGCACAAATGGTAAAAAAAATAACTGTTCACAGATATCATGGCAGAAAACTTCCCTGGTACAGAAAAAGTATTTTACATATAGTAAGTAAGGCATATACAATTCCAATTAGCCACTGTAAAAAAAAAAATCATCTACAGCCAGGCATGTCACAGTCAAGATTCTAGAAATTCGACACAAGAATAGCATCTTAAAAGCTGTTAGGGAAAAGAAACAAACCACCTATATAAAAAGCCCTTCAGAATCACAGCTTTCTTCTTAGCACAATCCTTCAGGTCAAGGCGAGCATACAGTGAAGTATTTCCAGTTCTAAAGGAAAACAACCTTCAACCCTGATTGATGCACCCCATAAAACTATCTTTCAAAACTGAAATAGAAATGAGACACTTTCATGATGAACATCTGCAGAAATTTATGCCCACCAAGCCAGCACTTCAAAATGTTTTGAAGGATATTCTAGAAAGAGATAACAATGACTACAATTCCATGCACCCCAAGAGAAGGAATCCACTAGGCAAGGCAAACAATTATACAGATGGAAGATAAAAAGAGGGCGAGCCAAGAACAGGAAAACAATCTGACAAGGATAAGTCAATGCATATCAGTCACAATCATCAGTATTAGTGGTCTCAATTTAGGAATCAAAAGACACACTGGCAAAATGGATCAAGAATCAAATCCACCAATATGCTGCATTCAAGAAACACATTTAATTCACAAAGAAATTTATAGAAGGAAAGTCAAAGGATGGAAAAACATGCAACAGGAACACAGAAAAGCAGGGATAGCTACTCTATTTGTAGACAAAGTGAATTTCAAACCAAGACTAATTAAGAGAGAAGAAGAAGGCTACTATATCCTTGTAAAGGGAACAATTCAAGAGGATGAGCTAACAATCATAAATGTATATGCAACAAATGCCAGTGCATGCAACTATATAAAAAATATTAATGGGCATGAAAAATCAAATGAGCACTAATATAACTGTATTGGAGGAATTCAATACCCAACTGCCACAAAAAATCAGATCAACTAGACAAAAAAATTAATAATGAAATATTGAAACTGAACCAAACTTTTGAACAAATGGATTTAGTAGATGTCTACAAAATGTTCCTCCCCATGACACTGGAATACACATTCTTCTCAACTGTGCATGGAATGTTCTCAAAAATAGACCACATAGCAGCTCATAGAACATGCTTAAGTAAATGCAAAGGAATCAAAATTATTCCTTTCATATTATCAGACTATAGGGCAATGAAATTGGAAATCAATGCAAAAGAAACCACAAGAACTTCATAATCACATGGAAATAGCACCCTCCTGAGCAACCAAAGTTTGACAGATGAAATTAAAGAGGAGATTAGATAGTTTCTACAATTAAATAATAATGATAACACAACATACAAGAATCTATGGGATACAAGGAAAGCAGTCCTAAGAGAAAATTTTATAGCAGTGAACACCCATATCAGGAAAAGAGAGCAAGGATAAATAAACAATTTAATAGTGAACCTCAACCCTCTAGAAAAAAAGAGTAGGATAGCCAAAAGCTCATATGAGGAAGGAAATTATAATGGTCAGAGCAGAAATTAATGCATTGCAAACTAAAAAAATACAGAGAATGAATCAAAAGGTTGGTTCTTTGATAGACTAAAATTGACAAATCCTAATCCGACTTTATCAAACAAAAGAAAGAAAAAACTCAAATCTATGCAACTAGGAATGGAAAGGGTCAAATCACAACAGATCCTGCAGAAATCCAGAAATCACCTATACCTCATATACCTACTTTGAAAACTTGTATTCTAATGAGATGGAAAATGCAGAATAAATGGACAGATTCCTAGATACATATGAATTACCAAAGCTGAATCAACAAGATAAAACATCTAAATAAACCAATATCAATCGATGAAATCTAATATGTAACTTAAAACCTACCAACAAAGGAGAGTCTAGGACATGATGGATTCCCTGTTGAATTCTACAAGAAATTTAAAGAGGACTTAACACCACCACTTCTCAAAATCTTTAATGAAATTGAAAAGGAGGCAATATTCCCAAAATAACTCCTGATAGAAAAACTGGAGAAGAACCTAAGAAATAGAATTATAGGCCAATCTCCCTAGTGAACATAAATGCAAAATCCTCAGTAAGACACTGGAAAGCAGAATGCAACAAATCATCAAAAGATTACACACCATAGCCAATTAATATTCATCCCAGGGATACAAGGATGGCTCAACATACATAAATCAGTAAGTGTAATACAATATATTGATAGAGCCAGGGACAAAAATCACATGGTCATTTCTACAGATACAGAAAAAGCTGGTGACTAAGCACTCATTCGTGATAAAAACCTTACAAAAATTGGAATAGATGCTCTTTATCTCAATCTGATAAAAGCATCTACGACAAAACAGCAGCCAGCATCACACTAAATGGACAAAAACTGAAAGCTTTCTCTCTAAAATCAGGAACAAGGCAAAAATGTCCAGTACCTCCACTCTTATTCTATGTGATCCTGAAATTTAGCCAGAGGAATTGGACAAGAGAA
Source organism: Dinomys branickii (assembly GCA_004027595.1). Lineage (NCBI taxonomy): Eukaryota > Metazoa > Chordata > Mammalia > Rodentia > Dinomyidae > Dinomys > Dinomys branickii. The sequence continues at coordinate 18,838 of PVLD010007336.1, read as the reverse complement.
AGAAATAAAAGGACTAATGATAAGCAAGGAAGGAGTTAAATTATCATTATTTGCAGATGACCAAATACTCCACATAGCAGATCCCAAAAACTTCACTAAAAACCTGCTGGATTTAATAAGCACATTCAGTACCATAGCTAGATATGAAGTCAAAACTCAAAAATTAATAGCCTTCCTGTATACAAATAACTAACTCACTGAGAGAGAAATAAGAGAAAAAACATCTTTTATAGTAGTATTCAAAAAATGAAATATCTAAGAACCAATCTAAGAAAGGATGTAGAAGTCTACTTTGAAAACTACAGTACTCTGAAAAAAGGGGATTGAAGCAGATACTAGAAAAAAGGCAGATATCTCTTACTCTCGGGTCGAAAGGACCAATATAGTGAAAATGGCCTTATCTCTACAACTTTTATGTAAATTTAATGCAATTTCCATCAAAATACCAATAGCATATCTCACAAAATTAGAGAAAACAGTCCTAAAAATAACTTTGAACCAGAAGAGACCTAGAATAGTAAAAGCTATTCTGAACAGCAAAGCCAAGACAGGAGCCCTCACAATCCCTGATTTGACAACATACTATACAGCTACTGTGATAAAACAGCATGATACTGGCAAAAAAATGTTCTGAAAATCAATGGAACGTATTAGAAGATGCAGAAACAACTCAGGACTTATCATTTGTTAGAGGTGCCAAACACATTCACTAAAAGAAAGACAACCTCATACTTTATGTTTGACAAAAGTATCTTGAGCAAAACATCTTTGAAAAAGGTGCCAAACACATTCACTGAAAGAAAGATAAGTTCTTTAATAAATGGTGCTGGAAAAACTGGCTCTGCACATGCAGAAGAATAAAACTGGAGGAATATATTTCACCATTCACTAAACTAAATCCAAACTGGATCAAATATCTAAATTTCAAAAGAGAAACATTAAATCTACTGCAATATACAATAGGTAAAATCCTTGAAGACTCTGCTGTAGGCAAAGACTTTATTAATAAAACCCAAATTGCACATTTGAAACTATGACAAAGAATCAACAGCTGGGATCTCATCTTATTGAAAAGCATTTTCACAGGAAGAGAAACCACCAACAGTGTGAAGATACAACACCCAATGTGGGAAAAAAAAGTTTGCCAGCTGTTCCTCAAAGGCCTAATATCTAGAATACATAAAGCACCCCAAAATCAGATCCCCCTAAATGTAAACACACAATCCAAAATAGGCACCTAAAATGAACAGACACTTCTCAAATATAGAAGTAGAAATGGCATATTAAACACATGAAAAATTTTCAACATCATTTGTCATTTGGGAGATGCAAATTAAAACAACACTCAGACTCCATCGCACTCTAGAAAAAAATGGCTACTATCACTATTAAGACATCAGTCAATAACAAATGTTGGTGAGGCTGTGGGAATAAAGGAACACTTCTCCATATTCAGTGGGTGTGTAGATTGGTCCAACCATTGTGGAAATTCCTCAAGAAAAAAATAGGACTGGAAGTCCCCCTTGATCCAGCTATTTTCATTCTGGGTGTTTTTTCAGAAGAATTGAAGACATCGTACCACAGTGATACATGTGCACCTAAGTTTATAGCAGCACAATTTGTAATAATTAGATCTTGGAAACAACCCAAATGACCATCAACTGAGGAATGGGTAAAAAAGATGTGATCTTTTTATACTATGGAGTACTAGTCAGCCATAAAGATAAACTGGAAACTTACAGGTAAATGGATGCAATTTAAGACCATACTCATAAGAGAAATAAGCCAAATGAACATATATAAATATTTTATTGTTTCATAGTGTGAGAAGCTGAAAGAGAAAATAACATCCAAAATGTATAACAGATACTGTAAACTGGAAAGAAACTGTTCAAAAGGAAAGAGAAACTGGGGTGGGGGAATGGAGAAAAGAAGTAAGGGAAAAGCAAAAAAAAAAAAAAATATATATATATATATATATATATATATACACAAGTTTTGTGCTAATACCGTTTGGACAGTTGAATGCTGTTATACTCTGAGAAACTAATTTAAAGATAACAATTTGCAGTGTATTAACCATTGTTACCCTTCTATTATCTTGTTTTGAAATTTTGTTTTATATTTTTTCTCATTAAAATAATAAATAAATAAATAAAATGTTCATTAATACATTTCTAAGAAAAAAAACTTTCCATTAAGTTTAATACTAGTTCATTAGAAAAAAATAATTTGCTCATTTATGACCTACGAAAGTCATGTCAAATCTTATAAAGCCATTTAGAAATAAAGATCTACATAATTTTTTCTAATCTGTTTGAAGCGTAATATGTTTGTATAAGTCATTTTATAGAATCCACAGACCTCCTTTATAACACAGTAATGACACTGAGATTTTATATAGTCATGATATTTGTTCCAGCACTCTTTTTCTTTCAAAGAAAAACACCAATTTCTAAATTTAAACATGATATCAAGCCTTATATCAACTAACAGGTTGGTTGACAAAGGATAGTAAATGTGAAAAGGGCTTGACTTAAAAATAATTATCACACTCTAACCAATACAAATTCAGGACACAACTTTAAAACAAAGAGCAAATAAGCTTTTAACTTACATCATATTCTTAAGTAATATAAAAATAAACAAGTCAATAGTGGACAGATATGAAGATGCTTAACAGGCAATAAATAGTCTCTTTGATTGTGATGAAGTTTTGCGGAAATTTCTGCAGTCATCTCTAACTGCTGGCTGGTCTTCATTTCCAAATTCTTGTGAAGCTGCTGGAGTAAAAGTGTCACTCTGACTGAATGCCGAACTTTCTGTGGAACTAAATTTTTCTTGAAAAGTAAGATCTGGTTTGGGTCACTTAAAATCTTTGTCGTTAAGAATATATCCTTTGGGTCCTCCTAAAATTTTGCACACTTCTAAAATTTCAGAGGTATGTGAAAACATCTTCAAATTAAGAGAAGATGGCTAATTCTGAATTTTAAAAAAGATTCTCTGAGGGCATATTTACGTACAGGGCACTCTGCTGGAGTCAATATGGAAATAAATATTTTTGTAATGCATCCAATACAGTTTTATAGATTCCTACTACCTAAACAATTGGTATTAGCTTTTGTTCCATAAGACCAAAGTTGCAGTGTGTTGCAGAAGCAAAGAAAAGCCACGGTTTCTTTTCACAAAAAGGATGACTACTACCCTTTGGGCCTACAAAGCAGGAGAATGACCACACTCAGAGAGGAAATTAGCCTAGGAATAGCTGGGCTAATGAAGACCCTGATCTTAGACAATGTCAGGTCCCATGTTTAAAATGTCCTTACTCTAATATGCACAGATGGAGTACTTGGAAATGCTGATGGGCTTAAAATGTAACAACTGAAAAAGAACTCTATTTAAGAGGAACAGTCAACACAGCAGATGTATTTCCTAAATCCTCTGGCAACCTTTATGCTGGTACATTTTCAAACAAAACAGCTAGTGACTACCTATTCTGTTCAAACATTTTTAGTCCTAAACAATGAAGTACTATATTCAAAATAAAGGACAGATTAAAGAAATCATTCAAAAGAGTTAAATCTATAGCTACTCTGGTTAAAGAAAGCAAAGAGTACATGGTAGTTTCTCCTGACTCTTGGGGCCTCTTCAGTTCTGGTTTTAAAATAATTGCATGAAATGATCAACAGAATGCTTCTAGAACACTGGCTTTCATGTAATCACTTGAGAATATTTGCTTTAAGCACAGAATCTCAGTGTATGACAACTTTTATAATTATCACTGCATATGTTATATACATCATACAAAGTAAAGTAACATCTACCACCAATCAAAAAACCCTTACAAAAATATTCATTGGAATCAATAAGAGCTAAAGTTAAAATTCCTAGTGTATATGTGTTACTTGTGGAAATGCGCCTGTAAAAGGCTTCTATATGGAGTATCTACCTGCATTACCACATTAAATCTTGTGACTAAAATGAAATATTCCCCAGAACTGAGTTTTTTTCTTAACTAGGAGTCTAGAGTTTGTAACAAGTGAGAGAATTCTGAAGATAACTTTCTTGGGATGAAGCTATCCTGGTAGCAAAAACTCTAAAAGCTTAGTCCTTTATCATGATCAGATTAAGACATGTACAAATATTTTTGACTTCCAGTGACAAGTTTTGAAAAGCCGTATCACAATTCTGAGTCCACACCCATGCCTTTTTTTCTATAAATACAAATTAATCTGAAAAAGTAAAATGCTTGTGATCTGAATAAGAATTCTTACATATAACATGACATTGAATTCATTCTGATGCAAAAGAGAAATGTGAAGTTTTCTAGTGTTGCTTACAAAGCTGGTACATGTAATGTGACTTAAAATAAGTTCTTATCAAATGGCAGAGGAAACAGGAAAATATCTTGTACTTCCTAAGTTTTCTAAAAAGAGTGAAATTTTATTTTGCAGATCTATATATGACTAACACTTCTGGGATTAAAGCTTATAAAAAATGAAATGTAGAACAGCACATTGACAAAAATCTACATGGAAATGAAACTTACGATATATTTTAAAGCACTCACTGGATCAGTGATGATTTTAGGGTTCAATTTGCCCATTTTAATCCCAAATTGATAGAACCACACTTATAATTTAATGATAAAAATTAGAAATTCATATGATCCATTGCCTTGAAATATAAGTTCACTAAGGAAAGATGAGGTGAACAGAATTTTAAAAACCAGGAACCAGGTTTATTTCAATCTGACCAATCAACCACATTCTATGACCACTAAGTGCAGGTTCCGGTTGGCTGCCAAGCAATGGAAGGCCTAGAGTCAGGAATCTCCTATTGAGAAACCTGAATCACTATCTGCATGTGTCTACCCAATAATCATAACAATTTTGAGGATCCTTCATTCCAAGTTGTCAGAGTGGGAAATAGGGTGAACCGCCCCACCTTGATGGGGAGGCACCCTTCTTCAAATTTAATGGACTATTCAACTGGCAAAGATGAATGGGTACCTTAGAAATCTTTTGGCTTAGGTTTTGTCCCCTGGTTATATTGAATGGCTTGCTGCAGTACATGAGGAGGGAGGACTTTCAAGGAAATCAGCAGGAGCTCTGTAAACCTGCTCTGTTTCCCTGTGGATGGTAGCCAGTACCCATTTCTCCCAACTTGCAAGGGTCCAAGCCTTCCTGGGGGCCAGCTATGGGGACAAAGTGCTCCTCCAAAGCTTGTTATAGATAGGAACATTCGGACTGAATGAGAAGCACAGTAAACAAAGGCAAAAACTACCGACTGCAAACACTGGCTGTACAACACATACTTCCTTCCTAGTCTTTCACTCCTTACAAAGACCAAAATGGATTCTTTCTCTTGTACACAAGAAACTAAGTCACTGAAACTGATTTTTTCCCTTAAATCAGCATTAAGAAACAGGACTTTTAAAGTAGGCTGAAGTTCTGATTTCTGTACTTGTAAAATAAAGACAAAACTACAGCAATTAAAAACATCAACCCCAAATCTATGGCTTCCTATTTTCTTTAGTTGACATGATCCACACAGAGGAAAAACTTTGAGCTTCTCATCTTATTGGTAAAAAAGAAAGAAAACACTGACTGTGACCAAAGATAAACACAGGCAAACTACTACAGCATTCAGTTGGCTCTGAAATGAGTGAACTACTAGAATAAAAATTACTATTTCTTTGTTTACTGCAAGATCTCCTACACAACAAAAATCAAAATGTACATGATCTACACATTGTGTGAAATGCTTATTTTTTATTAAGCACCCAATTAGCAACCTTCAGTGGATAGACATTTAGTAAATCCAAATTTAATTAAAATTAATGAATCCATGAATGGAAAAATGATAAAAATTACAAAATAAATTTAATGATAAGCAATTGTGAATTCAATATGTGTATCTAAAATCCCATGTTGAATTTAGGGTCTGGTGAAAGCAACTTGAATTGTATTAAGACAGATTTTAATCATAGTTTACTGTCCTCATCTTTATAAAACTTAATAATAATTTGATTTTCATTCTAAAATAAGCATTTATGCATCTTTTTATAATTTGAATGTAACACATGTGTTTATATGAGTGATGTTATTCTAAATGAACTCATTGTCCAATTCCAAAATGTTCTGGTTGTAATATAAAAGTGGAAATATATGTATTTATACATGATCATATATGATGGTGTATACATAATTCTGCTTGTGCTATTTGTATGCTTAAGTCAACATAAATCTCTCTAGATATGAACTTTAACCCTAAAATGCAAAAACCTCAAGTTCATGATAAATTGATTCAGTATATTCCATCTCAGACTGTGGAAACCAGCATTTGTGGAAAGGTATGAAAAACATTCACAAATTCATGTAAAACTTTTTTGAACTTATATTTGCAACCCATTTCATCTCTTATGATACTGGTAGAAACTCAACCCTTAAAATCTGTGTTAGTGATATGTAAAAGAGAATAGTACTTTTCCCTGTGCATCCCTATCAAGATAGAGGTGTTAGCCACTATTTTAACATACTCAGAAATTCTGAAAACATAATTTAAATAAAACCTTTCATCACTTAATAAACTTCAAATAAAGATGTCCTTTATTTTTCTTTGTATAATTTTTATATTTTCATTTCAATCTCCTAAACGCTTATAGGTAATTTGTCTTCTTTTTATAATCTTTCTTAACTGTAGCAACCAAAACTCTGTGCACTCACAGATGCATGGACTCTTTAGTTCTAATACAATATTTATTTAGTTTCTAATTTTCCTGAATTACTGAAGCTCTGGACTTTGGGAAAACAGGTGCTATTTTAAGGGAACTATTAACATGCAACTTCTAGATTCTTCCATATTCCTTAGGATCATAAAATATGCCTGCAGCTTTGTCTTGGATATTATAAAGTTAATATAAATCTTCATAAACTTAATTTCATAAGAAACCCAGCATTCCCTTCTAGGAAAACAAAACCTGTTTCATCCATGAGTACAATGTAGTATTATCAACAGCACTATGGTTGTGGTTATCCATGTAGATGTCTTATTTATGTTCAGATTTCAGTATTTATTCATGTCATATCTACATATTTTCCAGAATTATTTACTTTATAGATATATATCAGAAAAAGTTGCCTTTTCACTGTACACATTTGGTGAAGAATATAATTTTTTATTAACTCTTTCCCACATTAATCCTATCATGTTAAAAAAATCCTATCATGTTGATTCATTTTCTCAGTAATTCATTATTCATTACACTCTATATATTGGGCATTGAGCTCGCATATGGTTGCAGGGATGACCAGGACAAAGAAGACATACAGGATCCTTCACCTTTCTGAAAAATACATCCTGGCTACAATGAGCTCCATTCTGTTGCAGACAGACAATATCTATTTTGTTGTGATGTTCTGCGGACTTTGAAATTTTATATTAATTGTGCAACTTTATATACCAAAGAATGAGTTCTAATGTATGTGATAACCAAGTATTTCTTTAAGTATGTTGCTTATCCTATATAAACTACAACTTTAGATGTTTCGGTACATTAACTAATCAGCATACACAGTAACTAAAGCAGATATTAACACCATTGTTTTATTGATAAAGAAACCGAGATGCAGAAAGTTGTAGCAATTTTCTCAACATTATAAAGCTACTTCAGAAACCAAACAAAGCAAAGTTCAGATCCTGGGCCCACTGAGGCAGGGTCATATTTTTTCTTGTTGGTTCTAACTTGCCGTGCTATGGTTTTCAACTCTAATTATCCCAAACTGTACATACACACGTTATTATATCTCAGTGCAATTATTTTGATACAACTGCCAACTCTTAAGAATGAATAAACCAACTGAGTCTATATCTAAATACAGAAGTTAATTAATTTTCACTCACTAACCCAGAATTACAATTATAAAACTTTTGAATCTTTTCAAAACCTAAGATTTTAGCAAATACAAATTCAAATAATATCAACATTTTAAGTAATCCATATTGATTTTGAAATGTAAATGTATTTGTATTTAAGATGTAAAAGTAATTTTCACCTGATAAAAAAGAGATTCTCCTCAGTAGAAATGTAACAAAGTGAACATAAAACTTACAATTTATTGGTGGTACTCAAGGATGATTTGCACTCATGATATAACCTTACATGTAATATTCAAATTATATATTACATATACATATTCTAATATACAAATTAATTTTTATTTTCAAAAATGAAAGTTTTCAGCTTAGTGTTTGCAAACATACTTTTACATGTCAGCAAACTGAAAAGCTGCTAATGAAAAGAGAAGCAATTATAGAAAACTTATTTTCCCACTGTAAATACTCTTGACAATTACTATTATATCTAATATGAATGTTACTATATTGTTTCTAACTTTCTTCTTTTACTTTTGATTGTATCACTTTAATTACTACCACTTTCTTGCCTTCCTACCAATATGTCTACAAATTGCTAAGTACAATATGTAAAATAGTTCTCACTACTGAAGATTATAGATAAATAAAATACCTATTATATTAAGTATGTTATAATAATGCCATTTATATAGGTGGTGGTAATGCATACTTATGTTTTATGTTCATTAATTGAAGCTATAAAAATCCAGAGAAATATATTTTTGAGATATTCTCACAAGCTCTCATGCAAAGAAAACAATAATAGCAAATATAGTATTCATCACAAATAAATGAGAAAAGCTTAAAATGATTGATATGTCCTGATTTGATCATTATGCTATGGATACATGGATCAAAATATCAAGTTGTATCTCACAAGTACGTGCAAATATTATGTTGATCAAAAAGTATAATGATTTTAAAAAATAATTCAAATAACCCTTGTTCCTTATCATTTTTCAGAAGACTGCCACTTAAAATATATATTCATCTTAATCATTGTCTATAATACAGTATTACTCATTAAAAATGCAACAAAGTCCTATATTCACTGTTAGTCCCTGGTTTCTGCATGACCTTGTCATAATTTATTGATGTTCTTATTCATTAAACACAATCACTTATTTAACCCCTGGTGAATAGATTGATGTTGTCAGCATTAGATTGTGCCTATAACAACATTGCTCTTAATTTTTAGAAAATTATTTAAAGTATCCATAGATCAGCTAAGTTGGCATCAAAGCAAAACTGGCCTTGTAAAACTCATGAAAGCAGTAATTAAATGCTGAGCTATATTTTCCCATGTGATTGAATGCATTACACAAACATCCAAATATATTAACATTAAGATTTAAAGAACAAAAAAATATAAGGTTATTAATTCCTTTGGCCTGGAAAAATGAACTGATTATATCAGCATTAATATTCATGTGTTATCTCTTGACCAGCGCTGAATCTACCTCACAGGTGAAGGCTTTTTAAGGTATTTGCATTTATTGTCCCAACTTATTTCTTTTAGTATAAATACTATAAATGCCCCCAGTCCTTGATGTCCCTGAGTTATACCATTAAAATTCCTCTTAATGTATTATAACCCTTTTTACAGAAAAGGGTAACAATTTTCTTGAAACAGTAAAGAGGAAAAGTCAGGCAGCTTCAAGACACAAGGACTACTGTTCCTATTCAGAGCTTTGTTTTAAATCTTCCCTTGTTTTTCCTCAACAAACCATGGCACAATACTGCTGCATGCTCCCCTCCCAAATCAAGGCCGTCAATACTAGGTTGTTCGGCCCTGAATATGCGAGCAGGCCGGAATCAGTCTTCCCATGAAAATCAAGTCGATGACCTGCCACCTTGGCTTCTTGTGAACCAAAAGACAACCATAATTTTTCATCCTTTCCATTCTCACGTGTTGTAAATGTTCACTCAACTCTCAATGGAATAAAAAGTGTGTTAATTCCTCAAAAGTGAGTTCACCGTGCATGATTTAATTATAGCCAACTGGAATTTCCCTTTAGTTTAAAACAATTAAGGATATATATATATATATATATATATATATATATATATATACATATTATGCTATGGATACATGAGTCAAAATATCAAGTTGTATCTCACAAATATGTGCAAATATTATGTTGATCAAAAAGTAGAATGATTTAAAAAATAATTCAAATAACCAAATATATGATTGGTTAATGATTTAAAAAAATAATTCAAATATATATATAGAAAGACAGACAGAGACAGAGAGAGACAGAGACAGAGATCTATAAAGTTTTCATCAAAGAATTTTCATTACCCTTATTATCTAATCATGTGGAAGAAAATGAGGTTTTGTTCTCACTGGTTTGTCAAGCAAAATACTGAGTATGTCCATTAAATATTTATACCGCCACAGGTTTTATCTTCAAAGTTTAGAAAAGTGACAGCTTCTCTATTTCCCTTCCCTGACTGTACCCCAATTTGAAAAAGAAATAAAGATGGGTAATATTGCTCCCACTTTTATTTTAAGCCCTTGCTTCTTGCAGTTGGTGTTGAAGTCAAATACACAAAATTACACATGGTTTCACCAAGATTTGCATTTAAAAGATTTTATACAAGCTTCAATACAGGTTGCTTTGCTGTGACCATAGAAACTTCAGAAAAGTTGGAAAATTCAGTCCACTGAACTTCAAATGACTTTATTAAAGTGTCACTAATCAGAGTTAAAGGACACAAGGTTTTAGTGTTTGGGCTAACAAAGTGAATAACTCTCAAAGTCTAATGACCTACTAAGAGCATTACTTAAACTTTAAAAGGGAGGAGGGCTTGGCAAAAGCAAATTAAATAAGAAAACCTTCATTGCTTTCTCCAAAAGATTGATCTCATACAGATAAGGACAGCTCAACTGAACTGTGACACTGAATACAGTGCTCTCTGGCTGGGCAGCTGGGAAAAATCTACCTGGTTAACATTTAAAACACAAATATGTATAGATTTGCTTAAAATATATAGGATAGATCATTTTAAGGATAAAACTGCAATTTTATTTGTAGAATATATGGAACTGTAACCTTTCAAAACTCTAAGTACATTCTCATTGAATTAGAAGCCAGAAAGAAACTCCAACAAGCAAATGTAAATCACAGTTTATAACTAATGCATGGGAGAGCAGTGCTTGGGAGGAAAAATGTCAGTAAGTGCTGCTAAAGTAATCACTCACATGACCTCTAACTAGACGGTAATAGAAGCAACATCAATGGAAGCCTAGAAATCAAACTGAAAAATAATTTACTAACAAAGAAAATAATATGAATTATTATCACTTTCTTCTTACATCTATTTAAAAGTTCTTAAGCAGCCATTAGACATTTCCCTTGGCCGAAAGCAGAAATGCATGGGTAAAGAAATCTGTTTGCGCTAGTGTCCTTTCAGTAGAGAGTTCTCCAATCAAACTGAAAACAGGAAAATGCAGCACCTCAGTTGCCCAATATTTCTCTTTCCCAGAAAATGCTTTGTCTGTTTTGCTTCACGTAAAAAATTACATTATGCTGCTCAGGCAGCAAGCTGTTTGCTCCGTGGCCTCTTTCCCCTGGAGGCACCTAGTCACTAGTTTTAAACACTTCTTGACCTCTCTGTGTCAAAGAAAATGTCAGCTCTTCTAGGAAGAGAGCTAAAGCATATCCTTTCGTTTTACTTGCAATCTGCACTGCACTCAAATCACGCATGGACTTTCTAAGGTAAAAGCGGACAATCAGAAAATAACTACCATGACACCAAAAAACAGGCAAATTCCATTCACTTCGACAATTCATTTTTTCATTTCAGTGTATCTATTTTCTTAGCATTTATCATTGTCGTTTGCCAGTAACCACTATAGATCCAAAAAAAGAAAAGGAATTAAAAGAAGACCCAGGATTGAGTGAGACCTAGAAGAGATGCAAAGAGATCGTAAACAGGTGAGGGAGGCAATCAGAAATACAAGTAACTGTAATTCGACATGGCAAGCATTACACTGGTGGTGTGGATAAGATGGTATGAAGTTAAGGAGATAGGATTAATTAACTCTACTTGGAAGGTAGATAAAGATATTTTGCCCCCATTGGCGTACTCTTAACCTAAAAAGTGGTGATGAGAAGGAATCTTCCTCACAGAAAACGTAAATAGCATCCACCACCCTGAGCACCTCACAAAAGAAAAAGTAGCAACAACGTATTTCCAAATGAGGACCTGCTATTCGGGGAATGTTCTAGAAGCATCTAGTCATGAAAATACTGGGTCTAGTGGAACAGTCTCCACATCAGTAAGCTCACAAGGAGATGTAATTTTTTAAAAAGGGTACTAGACTTTCTTGTCTTACCACACTCGTTCTGTTTAATTACTTTACAAAATTGGAATAATTTGCCTAATACATTTGCCTCCAAATTTTTTCTAGGTAGTTTGGAAAACCAACTTACCAGAAAAAAGGGAAACCCCAGGATACAATATGTTAAAATAATAAGTTTCTAAAGCATGTATCCGCATTCAGAATACACAAGCAATTCTCACTGGATATGCTCAGTTAAAATTTTCAGCACTGTTCAGTGTTACCAGGAAATGTTTGAGTTGTAGCAATTAAGCTATAAGAGAGCCCCACAATTTAAAGACTGTAAACTGCTTACCCTTGCAAGAAAATCCCTCCTAATACACCCTTCCTGCTCACTTCTAATTTGTACAGCAAACCAAATCTTGATTAATGTGTTTAATACAACATAATGTGATCTTGAGACAAACTCAAGTATATACTGTTGTTTGTCTCCATTTTACACTGTTCCGGGTTAAATTCACCTTCAAAAATTTCTCATGTTCTCTCTCTCTTTACATGACATTCATATGATTCCAAGATCAAACTTCTCTTCAGAAAGCACCCCCAAATTAACTTAATCAATAATATGTTTAACTAATTTACTTTTCACGTTCCCCCACAATGTGTTCTGTATTTCTTTTTTTTACAAGATGACAGCTAGCATTTTCTCTCAGAGAAAGACCAGCATTTGTTTTTAGCTTCTATTTTTGAGCAGTAAAATTTTTAAGCAAGTAGTCAATACACAAACTCCAATTTTAAAATGTACTCAAAAACCTAAGTTAAAATCATTAATAATTGCTATTAACACTGCATTTCAAATGAAGTTTCTACGAAGTATTTGTTTTCCTTTTTGTCAAATGAAACTGTCAATTACACGAAAATGTCTGAGATAAGAGTCAAACTAGAGCATCAAGTATATAGTACTATGGACAGGAGGAGAAGCAAGAGACACGTGGGGCCCCAGTGCTCAAGTTCCGGACCTGATCCCTACTTTAACCAGCACCAAGATTGGAAATGGTTTAATTTATCCTTGTTTTTATTCCAGTAGAGATATAGTTCAACCTAACTAGGACAAAACCCTGAAACTATCACCTGCCTTGATGGAGGAGAGCAACCTCTGATAACACAGGATCAGATGCAGTCTGTAAGCCTATGCCTCAAATTGCATGGGCCTTATTGTAAGAACCACAGGTAACTTTTTAAGGAATCTCTTGGATATGATTGAAAAGTGTAAAATGAATGATGATGTAGAGTTTAATACTGCCACTACATAAAATTATATTAAAATCCGACAAATTTTTCTGTATAAAAACTAATATACAACTCATATTGACCAAGGCAGTTTATCATAATCCTATTTGTAATTTTAAATTATATAGTGTTGATTGATTTGCTCCAAATTTTCATTCAAAAGAATCTTATACAGATGAAATATTTTCCAGTTTAAATACTCTGATCTAATGTAATAACTAAGAAATGAAAGTAACTGAAAATGAATGAACGAAAACCTCAAACTGGAATTTTACATGTCATTTTAATATTCTTAACTGTGCACATCTTTTCACTTTGAAATGATTGTTGTTGTAAAGAATCAAAAACAAATATATATGGTGACACCTACAGAAATTCTATGTCCCCAGGATCATATTAATTGTGACAAATATACCATTTTATCAATTTTTAATAATTATATATCCATTCTATGAAAGGAAATAGATAAAAAATCTAAAGAAAATATTTTTTTCCTCATTTTGGAACCTAAACTAAAACAAAGTACAATGCCAAACATACATTTAACATTTAATTTAAATCTAACCTATCAACAAAGAACTCACCACAGATTTTAAATTAACAGATATATGTATGTATATATATGTATATAACTACTATGCACAATTCTTTTCAGCTGACACATCCTGGGTATTGTTCTTTCTATCCAGAGTAGCTGCCTAAATAACGTCTCTAGGAAATGAAATGTTTTGCAAGTATAGTAAGGTCGTTTATAACACAGTTTAAAACGTATTGTGTGATATGGAAAGCTGTAAATTAAAAAAAAACAACAATGCAGCCATCATCCAGAAACAAAATAATGCAGATGGGCAGTTGAGCTTCGCAACCTGAACACATTATTATGTTTCCTTAAAGAACTAAAACACAGAAACATGAACTCTTTAAAATGAAAAAAAACTGAGAAACATTGTACATATTCAGTAAAATATGGTAGGTTGAACTTAAAGATATTTTCCCAAATATTCAGGAAATACCTCAGGCACTCCATGTTAAATAGAACAATGTAAATATAGATGTATTTCTATTATAACCCTGAACAAGTTGTAGAATAAACTAAAAATAGATCTTGTAAAGATATAATAATCTATCCCAATATACTTTTGATTAAATGTTATTCTTAGAATAAATTTTTGTTGGTGCAACTCTTGCCCTGCCCTGTACATATGTACTTATATAAAAATAAAGCCATTGATTTCAGTATGGAGAGTCACATGCATCTGGACAAGAAATAAAAAAATGTTATTTTTCTGGTGACCAACTTACATAAAAATTTTACATTGAAGTAGGTCACTGAAGAAGTGATTCCTGTAAATCACACGTACAAAAAGTACATTTATAAATACAGTTAAAATATTGATAAAAATAGTATTCAAAATTTAAGTAACAAGAGTTTATACAACACCAGTTACAACTTCATATTTTACCACAAAATTATCCCTCAGCCGTTAAACTCTAAGAATTAGAGCTTAATACCAATTTTACTCTAAAAAATACCTTCACTTAAATTACTGCATTTGGAACAGACCATACATATCTGATTAATGCTTAGTCAATAGCAGTCATCATGTTCAAATTTTAGAAGTTTATAGACTAAAAGTTAGAGGTGTTTTATAACCCTGAATAATTTAGTCCCTAAAATGCACTTATAGGTAATATTGAGATAATCATAAATTTACTCATTCATCACTCAACCAACATTCAGCAATGCTGAATTCACTTTTACATTCAAACAATGGTTTATATTTTATATCTTTGATCAGTGGTTGCAACAAAATATTTTGAACTACTTCCTGACACCTTTCTTTGTTTATATAACCACAAAGATTTCATTTTGCTTAACTTTCTGTCTACATTTTATGAAACAAAAGAATGAAAAGACATTTGGGAAATAATTAATCTTTTGTATATGATGGAAAACCACAGATAGTCTCATACATCAATGTCTTTGGACGACACAAAAGAGTTCTGGTTTAATTCAAAATCCTCTGTTTAAAATAGCAAACATCTTTATATTGTGCAGAAGTGCTCCAGATGGCTAGGCACATGTTCCAATTGTTAAATGGCAATTTTTCTCGAGTGTTCTTTTATTCTGCAGCATATAGAACATTACACTTATAGCTACTGATTGTATCTTGATTGGTGCACAAAAAATATTCTTGAAAATGTAAATGATTCTTAGATAGGGAAGAATATACATGAATTAAAAGACATTGAGCAAGATACTAGTCAGAATTCTAAAGAGATACTGAACATATGATGGATTCTAATTTTAAAAGTTCATTAATTTATTATTTATCTATTTATTTATCGTTCATCTATTTCCTCATAAATAAGCATTACCATAACTCTCAGGATTTCATGCCTAACAAGTCTTCAAAAATAAAAACATTAGTAATCTCTATACCAATGCTAATACCATAACTGTAGAACGGTAGTATGAAGAGGGCTTACTATGAAAACAAAATCCAAATTATATCATGTACTATTAAATCTAAATCTCAAAAATTAGCATAAATTCCCAGATATCTATTACTTCAGGGAACCACATGGACTTTTTAAAACAACCCAAAGAGAAGATGTTATTCTAGTTCACTTTAAATATATTTCTGAGGCATGGGTTATAGAACATTCCTTTTACTTGAAGCACAGAAGACTTGAAACCTAGTTCTATTGCATGATTCCTTTTTTGTAATATCTTTCTGAGATATTCCTTTTCCTAAGAAGGTTTAATCAGTCAAAGATTGCCTAATACTAATAAAAACTATCAGTCAAGTCATTTTCAGGGCATACTAAGTATAAAAATAAATAAAAGTTATCCTGCTGATGGTAATCTCACACCTGAGAAGTTAGTGGATTTTGAAAGCTATAAAAATATTTATCAAACATATTTATAAAAATTTAATTAGTAAGACTATGTTTTCATTTGTTTTAAGTTATCATTAATAGTTTCACTGATTGCTACAAATACTTGCAAAAACTTGTCAACGGATATCAAAGTAGTATAGAATTTTTGAGTAGCCATCCCCTTAGGAAAGGTAACTATTTGTGTTCCATGTGTTGATCCCATTCACACTATAGCCAGCAGTAGCACCACCACCATACTGCTACTTTTTCTACCACTGCCACTGTGTCTTGGTTATTTACTCTCGTTGCTGAGACAAAATACCCAACACCCAAAATTAAGGAAAGAAAGGTCTTTTCAGCTTACAATTTGTGAAAGTTTCAGTTCATACTTGGCTGGTTCAGGGGCAGCATGGCACGTGGCAGAGGTCATGTGCTCATGGCAGCGGAGCACAGCAAATCCACAAGAGCAAAAGGGAGGAATGGCTGCAAGCAGCCTCCTTTTCTCCCTTACATTGTAAACAGCCTACCCTCACCCAGGGGGCGTGTAGCTCTCTCATAACCTCCATGCCCTCCGCTTCCACAGGCTGAGGATGTATACAAAGTAAGCACCTGGCTTCCTGCTGAATCACTCAGCTAAACCTCTGGACGCCCCAAGCTGGCACAATGTATCAACCCTAACACACTGCTACTGTGATACTGGCACTTCTGCGTTCCTGCTACTGTTCTGCTACAGCTTCTACTCTGCTGGTGCTGTCCCAGTCGCTGTGGCTGCTACTACTACACCACACTGCTCTACTGCTGTTGCTATCCGCACTGCACGTTATTACCACTATCACAGCTGCTGCTATTGCTACTGCTTACTTCTGCTGCTACTATTGTAGAGAAACAGTGAAAATTTGGCTAGCATTGAACATTTTCCAAATCTGCAAATGCATAATTAATCTCGGGTATAAGACCTAACCCATTAAAACATTTCTTATGATGTGCTCTATGAGCTTTTTATTTCATAAGGTTTTTGTTATGTCATTAAACACACACAGGCATGGGACACTGTAGGGCAAAGGTGGCTCTTAAGGACACAGATGGTGAAGGCACAGGGCAGACCTATGCTCAAACAGAAAAGGAAGGAATCATATTAGGACAGACAGCAGCCCTGACCAAGGTCCAGGAGACCGTCGCCAGGACAAAGCCAATGTGAGCAGGCTTTAAATCAAACCCCATTTATTTACAAAATGATACACAGACTAAGTGAAGCTCCATCTATTCATGGAGCGATTTTCACATATAATGCCTTAAGAATGGGAAAGGAATAAAGGAAGGTATCATTTACAGATATTGTCTCAGCAGAGAGACCAAGAAAATGATTTCCTTTCAGATAATTGAAACATGCAGACAAACCTGTATAAGATACAAAATCAAAAAACCTACATAATAAAACTAACCTTAATAAAACTAACCGCAGTTTCTATAATCTGCTTGAAACTTATTTCCATCATAGAAATATTCTATATTTTCTGATAACATTTACGTCATATTCCTTTTCCTGTTAGACTGTTAGACTATTTTTCTCTTGAAAGCAATAGATTTAAACAATATTTGAATCTCCATTACTAAACACCATGCCTGGCATGTTGAATACTGTAGTGAAGCATGATGATTGGATGATAACA
This sequence comes from Dinomys branickii, assembly GCA_004027595.1. NCBI lineage: Eukaryota > Metazoa > Chordata > Mammalia > Rodentia > Dinomyidae > Dinomys > Dinomys branickii. The sequence continues at coordinate 787 of PVLD010007336.1, read as the reverse complement.
CAAAAGCCAATAAGTTATTCACAAAAAAATTAAAAGCAAAGTACAGATACTTCTTCCTTCTAATCTGAAATCCTTGGTTATTGCCTGTGATACAGACAGGCAAAAGGTCAACATCCTTTTCAATTCTATTTCCCATCCAGAAAAAAACGCAGTCATCCTAAATAGGTTTAATTTTTTATAGAAACACTCCAAGAAAAATCTCAGTCAGGTGAGGGTTATTTATACAGCTGTCGATGCTGTGTCTCAGTTATCTTGTCTAACCGGTGACAAGTTTAGCACGTATACAAATGCAAAAGCAAAGGAGAAAAAACGGCTATTTATTTGGGATAAATATCATGAGGGCATTTATTTTACATAATAAAGTAACTATATAAAAATGGCACAAAAGAAGCAATTCATAATTTGTTATATTGGCTTCTATTATTTAAAGTCAAGTATGTCTAAATCACAGCCCTGGCTCTTCCTACTGTATTATAAGCCTCTGTACCACGGTTTTTTTTGCCTTCCCTGGATCGGCAGATTTGAATAAAACCATCGTTTTTCTGTCCACCTGTTCCTACAGGGGAAATTTTACATGAAATAAAACTAGGGATCCGGGGAAGATGGCGACCGGGTGAGCAGCAAGGGAGCGAACCTCCTTAATAAACACCACCAGCTTGAGACAGACTTGGTGAGCGTGAATGCCGGAACCTCGGCTGGGAAGTTTAAACTGGGCGTATTTCTCTGAGATGCCGGGGGAGATGTGGTAGGGCGGACCAGGCTGCCGGGGCGAGACGTGGGAAAGTCC
>PVLD010007335.1:15518-92459 GCA_004027595.1 Dinomys branickii | reverse complement strand
CTATTATTTCAGCAAATATTCTTTTTATATCATTTGTGTTGTCTCCTGCTGTTTCACTGACTCATATTCCTCGAATATTATTTCGTTTTGCCTCATCTTGCAGCTGTTCAATTCATTTTTCTTGGCTCTTTGATGATTTTATGAGATCCTTCCTTTCATGCTCATAAGCTGCCATGCTGTCTTCAAGGTCTGAAATTCTATCTTCGGTTTCATTTAAGCGGTTTTGCAAGCTTTCAATGTTAGTTTTCAATTCCTGGCAATCTCTTTTGACCTGTTTCATTCTTGGTAATTCATTCCTAAATTGCTCTTGTATCGTTTCCATTTGTTTCCTATTTTCTTCTAATCTTTTATCTATTTCTTCTCTATGTGTACGGAACATTTCTTCCATTATAGTTTTCAGTTCATTTTTTGTCTGAGAGATCATTGCAGGTATGTGGCTTATTTCTGCTTTAAGCTCTTCTATGGCCTGATGGAGTTGTTTCATTTCAGATGCAATCGTTTCAGAACTTGCAGCTATATGGCTTCCTAGTTCCCCTATATCCTCGCATCCAGGACTTGCTCTGGGTGAGGCTGAGTTCTGAGACTGCGTTTTGTTCTTCTGTCTTCTCATTTTTGGGTATCAGATTCAAAATATTGAGCAATAAATTACCCAGGCAGTTCACCAGGCAAAGGTCTGTTGCAAAGGCTGCTCCAATGACTCCTTCTCTTCAGGAGAATGTCCCTTAAGCTTTCTGCTGAGAGTTCTGCTCTAAAGGCTGCTCAGATGCTGGTTTGTGGGGTTAGCTACTCCCTGCCAAGAGACCTGGGTGGGGCATGTAAAACTGCTCCCCCTCCCAGGGTTCCCTGCAGGTATGGGGACAGATCTCCTCCCCCACTTGGTGATCCAGTCGTGGTGCGCAAATAGCTCACCAGTTTCGGAATCCGTGCAGGCAGGAAAATTCCAAAGTGCCAATTTTTTGTGCTATGCCCACAATCCACTGCTCCCCGATGCTTCTGTTTCCTCACGCTCTCTGGGTCTTGGGGAGGGAGCAGGATGCTCCGCTCCTCAATGCTCCTCATGCCGCCTCAGCCCCGGACTGCAGGCTGCTGAGGGCCTTGGCTGCGGGGGCTGGGACCAGAGCAGGATCCCGGTTCGGTGCTCGGATTTGTGCAGCCTGCCCGAGGAGCCTAGGTTCCGAGACCGCCCCATGCTGCAGCCGCTAAAAAGCCGATTCCTGGCCACATTCACTGGCGAGCCACGCAGGATCGGGAGGTGGGAGGGACTGAGCTGCCTGTGCCCCCAGGATGCTCGGACCCAGCCGAGCCTCCATCCATCTGCCACACTGAGCGTCTCTGGTGCCCAGCGTTTGGGGCTTTCCCGCGTCTTGCCACGGCAATTTGGGCCACCCTGCCGTGTCTCCTCTGGCAGCACAGAGAAACTCGTTCAGTTTGAACTTCCCAGCCGAGGTCCCAGCATTCACGCTCGCCAAGCCTGTCTCGAGCTGGGATTGTCTATCAGGGAGGATCCCTCCTTTGTTGCTCACCTGGTTGCCATCTTCCCGGAAGTCCAAAAAAACTATATATTCATGTTTTAACTGTCATCATCTCATTAATATATTTATTTTATTAGTTATACAAAAAGTGGGTTTCATTTTGGTATATCCATACACTCATGTAACACACTTTAACACTTCTACCCTCCTCCATCACCCAGTGAATGAAAGGAAGAAATTAAAGGCAGCTAAAGTCCTGGCCATTATAAGAATAAGAGTAATTTTTGAATGTGACATGAAAGAAAGAATTATTTATGGCTGAAGAAGTAAAAAAGGAGGCACAACTAATGGAGGGATATCCTGGAAGAGACAGGACCAAGACTATTACTGGAAAGCTTGGGCATAAGGATATCACAGTCTGAGAAAAAGAAGAAAAAATATACATGGATGTGACAGATGTCAGTAGAATTAATTGAGAGATATTCTGCTGAGTGGCTTTAAGCAAGAGTGGCTAGTATAAGTTTGGGGACTTGAAGAATGTACAGCATATTGTGAATGACCATTGAGAAAAGATAGCAGTAAGCCAACATGATCAAAACCTGCTGAGTGCCAGAATAGATCTGATTAAAAAAATAGCATGGATTTCATAGGTATATTTATCCATACAAGATTTGATTCAGTGGTACATAATAGCACGATGTTCTAGGGAGTAGACTAAAGTACTTAAAAAGTCCATCACTCAGGAATGGGTGGTGGAGAGCAGAAGCTGCTCCAGTCATAGATTAAGCTCCAGTTCTGCACACTGCTACCTCTACAAGCTCATAGTGCTTCTCTGTGTAAGTGGCTGTGAGAAATAAACTTCTGCACAACACAGTATCTGGCACATTCTTTACATATGCAATATTAAGTAGAGAATTGATAAAAGTTGATCAAATGGTTGAAAGAAAAGAAGAAGACTTCGGGGAAGATGGCGACCAGGTAAGCAGCAGAGAAAGATCCTTCTGGAGGATTGCCACCCAGACACTAGAACATCAGGAAGGATCTGAAATGAGAATTGAAGCCCTCAGAAAGAGCAAACAAGACCTCTCCTGGAGGAAAGTCTCAGAGGGCCGCCATGGCACAGTTGGAGGAAGAGGAGTTGGAGAAGGAGGGAGTCACCACTACAAACAAACCCTCAGCCTGCTCCCTCATTCCAGCACTCAAAGCTTCAGCTTCAGAGGCCCATGCTGTTGGGAGCCTCCCGACTTGGCCAGGGGAGGGTGGAGCTCCGAGAGCTGGTCCAAGACCAGAGCAGAGAAAGCGCAGCCCAGAAAAGAGACAGCAGCAGCTGGGAGGTGTTGTCAAACCCAGTGTGAGAACGAGAAGTTACAACAGCCACTAAAACAGAATCCCCACTCTGCAGCAACCTTTCTAATCAGTGCCCTGAGGCAAAGCAGAGTCAAAGCAACCAGTACATAGCCCACCACACCCAGCTCTATGCCTGTCCCGAGGCTGTGGCCTCCTGCCTCTCCACTGTGTGAGCAACTACCAGCAGAGAGCAGTGGCCCAGACTCCAGGGCCACAGCAATTCCCAGGGATCCAGCCAAAGAACAAAGAGCAACTGGAGCACAACAGTAAGAGAGAGCTGCGATGGAGGTGGACCACATGGCCCCAGGACCTTCTCACCCCAACACCAAGCAGGAAGAATGAGCTGAGTTACTGGGCTTCAGTTCCCACCCTGAACTCCCTCTCTGAGCACCTTGAGTCTTGGTGACCCAAGCACTCAACATGTGTTCCTGACAGCAATAGGCTGAGTCCATAGGCTTCAGGACTCACCCTAAACTACTAATATGAGCACTAAGAGGGACTTCATACTGCTTGCATATATGAACCTTGTATGAACCCATAGCGACAAATTACATGAAAAGCAGCAGTCCTGGAGTCCAAGAGACAACAACATACTCTACACAGCAGACCCAAGAAAATTCTCCAATTCTTTCCTAGAACTAATAACTAAACTTAGCACACACCCTGGACTACCTCAGTGAGCACGGGTGGGGGAGACCTCACACCACTTGTGCCCAGCATTGTAAGTGCACCCAATGCCCAGCTGCAAGGGGCGGGGAGCAGCAACACTGGAGATCAAGAGGTGGGAGGAGGCGAAGACCTGGAACTAGGGGGCAGACCCAGTTCTCTAGCTGGGTGGGGATAGTCTCCAAAGAGTCATAGGCAGCCTGCAGGGAAACACTAGTGGCCTATAAGAGGACCCTGGGGGCCTTGACAGGGAGCTCAGCAGTCTGAGTGGGGAGGGGGCTCCCTCCAGGCTACATGAGAACCCTGAAGACCTGGACGGGGCCTCTGGCAGCTCAGCAATGGGACAGAGCCTGGCAATCTGCCAGGGTGACCTTGAGGACTTGACCAGGTAGCCCCACCTACTCGACTGAACCTCTGATGGCCTTGAGGTCTTGTCTTTGGGGGCTTGACCATAGTGAACCTGGTTCCCTTCCTGTCTACCATCTTTCAGGATGGATGTTTTTCCACCTCCTGCCATAGCAATTTGTGTACACACATTTGTTATAGCATAATTTGAAGCAGACATGTCTCTTCCCAATGTGAGAGCCCCAGGGAGCAAATAAACCAAAAAGTACAGTTATTATCAGAGGGAAGGTGACTGATTGGGTGAGAGAACAATGGAGATGAGGATGGAGAAAATTGATCAATTTAACAAGCCATCATCTGCATAAGTGAGTAACAAATGCAAAGATAACATTATGTAATATAGCATCCAGTGTTAATTCCCTACTATCTTCTCTATAATTTGGTATTTCCTTTATTGTTTTTGTGTTAACAAATGCGAAGATAACATTATGTAATGCAGCATCCAGTACTAATTCCCTACTATCTTCTCTATAATTTTGTATTTCCTGTATTGTTTTTGTGTTATTCTGGTTTATATGTCTCCATTCTTTTGTCTTTAAAATAAAAAAAGAAAGAAAAGATGAAGACAAAGACCTGGTTAACCTGCACACTGAACAGGAAGGGGACAGAGATAGAGGAGGGGGACAGAAAAAGAATTACGGTGTGTGTGTGCAAGTCCCAAAGAGGGATGTAAACATTATGGACCACAAACATGTGCTAATACAAAAAGAATAAGAGGTAAGCTACAGAATAAAACGGTTATGGCTGGAGAAAGAATTTTAGGTCATTTAGGCAAAACAGTGTTGATGGACGAAGTATCAGATCAAACTGGATAAGCCACTGAAACTAAGGCCTGTGCAATCTGAGAAGGAAACAAAGACATTCCCAAGGGGGATAGCCGGAGATGGGGAACAAGACATGTTCACAAGGCAGATTAAATATGGCTTTATGACTAAACCCTTATTTCTTTAGGGATTTTCTGGTATTATGCACATAAAAATTTTTGTTTTGCTTTATGGAGTTATGCTCTCACCTGAAAACAGTTATCTACAGTTCACATGCTGTGCAATCATTTTTAATGTTTTACATAATCAAGTAAGATGCTGGTACGTTGCTTTTAATATGTGATTTTCCAAATTTATAATAAAGCTTTTTCTTCTTGAATGTCCACAATCCATAGTCTTTCAGTGCATGACGAAACATATGCAAGTCAGTTCTAGTTCTTTATCTTAATTCTCACAGAAACAGAATTTCCATGTCAGTTTTGGAGACTTTCATGAACCATGTTTCTTTTGAGAACTAAGAATATGGCTTGGGGTAATTTAATGCACAGATGAACAAATGGCAGAAAGGAGTCATATAACAATGCCACAATTTTGTAAGTGGCAGATGGCTTTTCTACCACTAGCAGCCACATGTTTTATGAGGATAAACACAGAATACGTAAATAAGGAGCCTGAAAAATCCCAAGTTTTACAAGTGAGAATGAGTGAGGGAGTCGAGAAAGGGAAAACTTCCAAGACACCGGATGAGATTGAAGTTCTAATATGTTATTCTGTAGGAAAAACAATCCATAGCAGAAGAAAGTGTCATTGAAACAAAGTTAAGCTACACTGACCTTGGTGAACACCTGCAATCCCAGAAGTCTGGGAGGCTGAGGCAGGGGTACCAAGAGTTCAAGCTCAGCCTGCACTGAGACACTATCCAATAATAATAATAATAATAAATAATAGTAAAAGATTGGGGACATAGCTGTGTGCAAGGCTCTGGGTCTCTGGGTTCCATCTACATTAACAGCAACAAACCAAAATAAGTAACAACGACAAAATAGTCTGAAAAGGTAGAGATTCCCTTCAGAGCAAAGGGCAGCACTTTACTGCACTTATCTGTCCATCACAAGAAGCTCGAGTCCTGAAGCTCAGGGTTCCTGTCTTGTAATTCAACCCACTGCATGCTCAGGTATCAACCAGCCCTAAGCACCAACCCTCTTTGCATCAACCTGAGGGAGGTGGGTCTCCTGAACCGACACAAGAAAAAAAATGACCAAACTGGCTGCTGCTATTGCTATGAGGAATGAAGTAATCAAGTCCACTGTCTCTGACTTAGGACCTGGAGTCTCTGATTTCACCAGAACTTGTGAAATCATGGCGAGCTAATTCACTAGTAGGAAGTAGGGTAAAAATCTCAGATCCCTCAAAATTCATTTTTTCCCACAAAAGTAACATAATTCTTTTTTACTAATTGCCAAATATACCTTTATATCTTTCCTACATATTTTTGGTGCATAATTTTGATTATATCTTCATTTCATTAAGATTTCATAATATCACATTCAGTAGGAAGAATACAAAGATAATTTCAATTATTGCAAGATAGGGTTGATGGGAATTTGTTGTTCTCAACATTTGTAACTGAATTGTATAACATCTGACTCCCAGCAGATTGCTCCTGATTTGTCAGCCTGCTGTAGGTTTCTAACCTAAGATGGAAATTGAAAGTTGAATTGAAAATTCAATTTTATGAGAATCCCATCGAAATATATATGAAGTGTAATAAATATTGAAATATATATTAGAGTTATAATTGTATGTACTGTTTTATAGAATCTAATATCTATATCTTTTTTTATTTTAAAGAGGAAAGAACATAAGCAAAACAACAAAAACAAAACAACACACAAGCAATAAAAACGATATAGAATTTCAAAATCGTTGTATTACATATTGCTATCTTTAAAGTGGTTGCTCAGAATACCAGGTACAGGCACATAGGACTGATCAAACAAACACTAACTGTTCCTTTCAACAAACCAATAGCAATCAGTAGTACAGTTATCTTAGCTATCTTATGTGTATATAGATATAGATATAGATATAGATATAGATATAGATATAGATATAGATTTTCTCCCCCTTCCTCTATATCTATGTGTTGCAGTCCTGGGAAATTAACCCAAAGCCTTCATACTGAAATATATTGCAGTCAATTTTTATTTACTTATTTATTTATTTATTTAGATAAGATCTCACTAAGTTGCTAAGTTTCCATTCAGGGCTCTAACTCACGACCCTCCTGCCTCAGCCTCCCAGAATGCTGAGAGTACAGGCATGTGCCCTTGTGCCTCGCTTAGAGTATACTTCCAATAACATAAAAATGAAAACAACAGTGTATACTTCCGGTTTTACACGTTGGACGTTTGGAGAAATCTTGTAGCCCTCAATATGAAGGAAGTGCTGTGGAGCCGAAGCCTCATCATCTCTGCCCTTAGGCTGTGGGCTCAGGGCAGGGCGGGGACTCGCACTGCACCTCCCCCAGGCCTGCACCACCTACACATGCGACCTGACTCTTTCTGATGACGCAAGCAGTATGAGAGCAGAACTATCAGATTCCGAACAGCGTGAGCCCTTCCTGCCATCATTTCGCCAACCTGTCTCCAAGTACAGCCCTTTCTGATGTAACCCTGCTCTGTGAACTAGTGGAGCAAAGCCCAGCCCCAGATCAAGTCCATGCTGCCATGCCTTCCTCTCTTTTCTGATATAAAACTCTATCCTGGATAAAAACAGTGAAGAGTTAAAAGAGCAGGGCCAAGGACCCACAGACCAGGGCACTGGAGAGGAAGAGCCTCTACTCCCCCCTCAGGCAGTAGGTGACTGCGGTGCTGTGCACAGCTCCGGCCGCTTCTGGGGAGGAGCTCACAGCATCCGGGAGTTAGCCAGCATCCAGAGGCCCAAGGGATGTGACTCCCCTGCTGTATGTATTTCCATCCTAAACTGGTGCTATTTCCCATTCTGCGGTGATGAAGAAATAGTTCATCTTTACCCAGTTCACACTTGCATTCACTCACATGTACACACACACACACACACACACACACACACTGCTGAGACAAATCCTTATGCCTCTCTTAAAAAAGGTCAGATATGCTTGGGCAACACCGGAGGTTCCTGGGTTCATGTCCATGAAAATGCATGTGTTTGCAAACATACATACTGAGGAAATCAAGCCATTGTAACCCATTGGTTCATACTGCTTAGCTTCATTGAGCCTCTTCCTTCAGCTCAAGCCCCACTAGCTTTTCTAAGTCTCCTCTGCCAAGCCCAGCATTCTCCTACTGAAAGGGGCTGTCGGTGCTTCCATTCCTGTCAATGCCAACTTCTAAGTCTTTTCAGGTTGTTTTTCCCACTCCATTCCTCCAGAAGACTTCCTTCTTCCTTCCTTCCTTCCTTCCTTCCTTCCTTCCTTCCTTCCTTCCTTCCTTCCTTCCTTCCATCCTCTTCTGCACTAATCTCTATGGAGCCATTCCAGAGCCTGTTAATCCCTACTCAAGGTCCACATCCCATCTCCCCTTTGCCAAAGGAGAATAGTTGTCTTCCCCGATCTCATGACAGCCCCAACACGGTGCATGAAAAAACACTTGATGAAGAAACCACAACGCGGGTGCTCGTAGCCTGGTTTGTCTGTCCTTCCCTCAGAATATGAAATTCTATCATTGCTCAGGCTGAGGGTAGGCAGAGATGAAGGGAGTGAACAAAGGAAAGGAATTACCGAAGTGAGCATAAGACAAACGAACACCGGTGGTGCAGACGGAAGCCAGCACTGCAGTAAGCCAGAGAGCTCGTTCTTGCTCTGACTCTGTATTGCCATGAAGAAGTCTGTAGACTGCAAAGGGTGGTTTGAGGCAAGGAGGTGGAGGCCAGTCACCAGAACTGTGCAACTATCAATTGCTCTACTCAAGGAAATGAAGATGAAAGATTCTGTAAGAGATGTAGCATAAAACCAAGCATCTTTGACAGGCCTGAGGCTGGGCACACCTGTGAGCCAGCCTGGTATTTGAGCACAACAAAGGAAAAGACAGAAAGGACGACAGACGACCCAGGGTGGAGGTTAAGAGAGAAACCAAATGTGTACGTCAGGAACTGAGAGAGAGCACAGGGCACAAACTAGGAAATTAACAGACCAGTGTGCCCAGAAGTCTCTCGAACTCTGTGTAGTCTGTCTCTGTGTCCGTCAGAGCCTGTAGGCCAAAGATACCTTTGATGAAGTTCACGGAGTCAAGCTACTCCCAGGGAAGTTGCTGCTGAAATCTCACTTTTGGCATCTGCACCTGTCGGTTCTCACTTCGAGTCAAAGCCTGGATCACCTGCATGATCTGCTTCTGGACACTGTAGGCTTCTTCAGAGAAGATGTGGCTGGCCAGGCTGTCAGGCAAGTGGAGGAAGTTGAGCTATTGGAATTTTTAGCCCGGAAAGTAAACTGATTGATGCCAAACTGTTCCTGGGCAGCACAGAATACAGATAGGCTCCTGATGTCTGCGTACACATGGCACAGGGACTATACCTTCCGGGGATGCCCAAAGGCAGCTCAGGTCTGGGGCTCACTGGACTGCCCCATGGCTATACTCCAAGCTCCTTCGTCTGCCTCATTAACTCGGGATTATGGAACACGTATCATCACCAGGGTTGGTTCCAACAGCTGCTGCATCTAGGGGATAGTGCATCAGGTGAGGCTTAGAAAATATGTCTCAGACCTAAGGTCCCCTGCCGACCACAGCAGCATCTCAGGATTAGACATCAGCTGTCACTGCACCTGCATCTACAGTTTCAAGAAATTGCTACAGTAGAGGCCCAGGCCACCCAGCTGCAGACAATTTTTTCAATCATATATAAAGTTTCTACCAGGCTATAACAGTGGAAAAGAACACGCCCCACCCCTTTGCCCTCACAGTTTTGTCTGTATGAGAGACAAGCAACCTACTGTTGGAAATTGCAACACTGCATAAAAGACTTGGTACAAAGCAATATGGAGCGTAGATAAGAGGCTCTTACTCCTGCTTGGAGCGACTTTGAAAGACTTCCAGAAGTGACAGGCTTATAGAGTAGGCAACACCTAAGCACAGATCTCTATTCTTATAGAAACCTGTGGGATTCGTAGGAATCAGCCAGGAGGCCAAGCATTAAAAGGGAAACGCCTTCTATGCTGCATGTAGAGTAGGTTGGTCAGTATGACCAGAACCCATGGTGGTGAAGAACACTCAGCGATGCGGCCAGAGAGACAGAAGAACATAGATCATGAAGGCTCTTGCTTATCTCTTAAAATCTGCACCTAATTTCAGGAGCAGCAGGGAACTACTGAGGAGTTTTGTGCAGGAAAATAACATGGGAACCACCAGATTGCACTATGAAGACTACTCTCTGGAAGTGCACTTACGACATGGTTGCAGAGATCCAGACAAGCAGGCAAGTGGCAGTCAAAGTATGAAGTGGGTAGCTTTGAAAATGATTCTCAATGTATTAGAAGTTTCTAGAATTTGATGATTGTTAGAACTGTCACAAGTAGACATGCAGATTTCTAAGTTGTAATCCTATTCAAAGAGGACTAAAATGTGAAAGAAACAGCAGCTTTAAGAAGGAAAAACAATTATTTTGGTTTGAGAAATGCTGAGCTGTATGCACATGTACTTATGAGATACCAATTGGATGAGTACCTTTAGATCTGCTAAGGTTGGTGTTATAGGAGTTCTGGGGTAAAGATGAGGGGTTTGTCTGAATGTAAAGAATGGTCAGAGCCATGTATCTGAGCTCACCCAGAGGAAGCATGTAGACTGGAGAAAAGTTAAGCCTAGATAAGGACAAGGTTTTCATGATCAAAGAGAGAAAGCTAAAAAGAGACTGAGAAAGCTTGGCCCAATAGGAGGGAGAAAGGCCAGGTTCAGGCATCACAGGGACCAGGAGAGAGAGAGAGTTCAGGAAAGACTTACTCTCGTGTCAAATGCTGCTGAAAGACAAGAGAGAACTGAAATGATGCCCAGGGGTTTTACCAAGATGTATAGACTTGTTCTGTATGGAGGAAGCTGCTAGAAAAAGCTGCTGTCTTTTGTACATGAGTTTATACTAGTATCATGAGCAGGGTAAAGGAGAGGGATGGGCCCTTAGAGAGCAGCAAAAGCGGAGAAACATTTTCAGATTTAAAAAGAGGGAGGGAGGACAGGCACTGCCTGGAAGAAAGCTTGTGCTATAGTACTGATAACGGGATGTCTAGGTTTGATTTCCTGCTCAGTCACTGAGAAATGATGTGACCGTGGGGAGTTATTTAACTTCTTGTAACTCAGTTTCCTTTCAGCAGAGAGAAGTGATGATGAGTTCATTGCAGTCATGGGCTGAAATAACATCTAGATACGATAAGCATTTTATGTTAGTCCCTCTTAATTATTTTCTTACTTTCTAGGAACTATGTTAGACTTCAGATTTCTGATGAAATCTTTGAGAAGAAATGGAAAAGAGGGCTGAGCGTACAGTGTCACTGTTGATAGGAAACGTAATGACTGCACGTGGGCCGGGTGCTGTAGCCTATACGTTTGTGTGTCCCCAAAATTCGGACACTGGAACCCATTTCTTCAAGTGTGACGGCACTGGAAGGTGGGGCCTTGAGAGGTAGTTAGGTCACGGGAGAAGAGCACTTACGAATGGGGCTAGTGCTTAGTGAAAGGGGCCTGGAGAGACTCTCAGCCCCTTCCACCACGTGAGGACTCAGCGAGAAGACTGGTTCTTGCAAGACACCAAGGGTGCCTTGATTATGGTTCTTGACCACACAAAATTTAAGAAATAAATTGCTGTTACTGAAAATCTACTCAGTTTTTAGTATTTTGTTATCACAGCCTGAATGGATTAAGACATCAGAGATCCAAAAACTACTGCCCATATCCTGCTTTGTAAATTAAAGAGCCACACTTACACCTTAGTAGAGTGTCTACAGCTCCTTGAACACTAGAACAGCAGCACTGAATACTTGCAACAGAGACTGTATGATCCTCAATCCAGTGTTTTGCATCTGATTCTTGCCTGAAAAAGCTGTCAAGCATTAATATACTTTTATAATGTTATAAAAGCACCTAGAGGAAAAGAAACTGCCTCAGAATTTTAAATAGTCATAGCTTTCACATAAATTATGTAGACTGATCATAGGTCATGTGTAAGTTGTATGATTTCACTGCTGAAAGTGAAACTTAGCCATTGTTGGATTCCTAGAAATACAGGGTCCTGAATAATGGAAGAAGAAAGCTGAAGGCTGGTAATTTGTTGAATTCAGACTGGTACTACAGCAATCTATAGCAAGATGTCCCAACAGAACTTTCAGTGGTGAAGAAATGTTCTAAGTTTGCAATACTAAGTATGCGATACCAGCCACATATGGACATTGCATCTGAGATGCTAAATTTCAGTTGTATTCATTTTAATTACTTTAGTCTAGTTTACTTGTTCTAGCTCTAGTAACAAAAACAACTTAACTCAATGACTTTTTTTATGCATTATTTTGGTGCTACAATAATAAGATTCAATTAATATGCAGCAGATAGACAAGGTATACCCACAAAACTAAAATACAAGATATAACCATCACAATGAGTGTGCATTAGGCTTTCACAAAATTTTAACATTTTCAATTTCATTTATCTCAAAACTCAATGATGTAAATGACCATCACTCTAAATTTCACATAAAAAATTGAACCTAAATTAAGCTACAGCCAAACATAAATCTACATAATAAAACCAAAGTTACTTTCTACATAACAGAGAATTCAGTCTTGTGAAAACTACAAACCAAGACAAATAAGCCTCTCCTCTTTTAAATTGCAGGTGTTGGGTATTTTGTTGCACAGATGGAAAAGTGATTAATTCAGAAAGTGGTACAAGGGAAATGGTATCATTGTGACTGTGCCTGACCATGTAACTTAGGAGCCTTTGGAACTGGTTTACAAGAGGAGTTTGGAATAGTTTGGAGATATCAGCTAGAGAAGACTTACAAGCTGTAAAAGAAATTGATGAAAGAATCTAGTCAGAGCTTAGAAGACCAGAATGCCGGTAAGAATGTCAAGAAGCAAGACAAGAGGTTTCAGTTGGGAACAAAAACTCCATTAGCAGTTGGGCTAGTGGCCATGTGTGTTATATTCTAACAAAAAATTGAGGGCCAGGGAGATAACTCAGCAGCACAGCAGCCACCTGGCAAGTGCAAGGTCATGAGTTTGATTTCCATCACAAAAAAAAAAATGGTCTTCATTTTGTTCATGTCCTGAGACTTCACAGGAAGCTAAGATTAAGGGCAGTGAATTAACTGATCTGGAGAAGGAAATTTCAAGACAGCCCAACATTCAGGCTATGGCATAGGTTCTGCTCACTGCTTTTAATTATGTCTATGGTGAAAATTAGGATCAGAAAGTAGAGCTAAATTAACTGTACAAGGTTGCAATTTTACCAGAAAGGAAGTACTTGTAAAGTTAGGACCATAGACAGTGTGATTGCTGAAAAAAATAACATTAATAAAAAGCCAAGTACTTTTCACTAAGACAATAGGAAAGATAACTTGAAGATATCTCCAGAATCAGTAAGACCCTACCCTTCACAGGCTCACATATATAAAACTGTGGACCTTTCACTTGAGAACAGAGCCCCACAGCCCTTGTTGCAGAAGGAGAACCTAGGGAGTTCATTTCACCATTCTCAGGCATCCACCAGCCTTGGACCAAGGCAACAGAGCTTGGCACCATCCATGTGGTGCTGGTCTTAAGGCATGCAGAACGCAAGGGTTGTGGGGTCATGGAAGGTTCCACTCTGATTTCAAGAAAAGGCCAGGGAGGCCAGGTAATGTGCCTTTGAGAGGGCAGTACATGAAGCTGTGAAAGTGAGGCAAGAGTCCAGTGAAGACCCCAGGAAGTTGGAAATGCCAGGAACGTGGGTTGTTGGCTGAGGAAAGCCTAAGGCAGTGAGCAGGACCAGCCTGTGTGAGCTGTAAACAGTAATGCCATAGGAGTGGGACCTCCCAAGCCCTTCAGAAGTCATATCTTGCCATTATTTTCCCTGAGTGTTAGTCATGGAACTATAAGATTTAATTTACTCTGCTGAATTTTGGTCTCACTTTGGTTCCGTTCTTTTCTACTCCTCTGTTTTTCCGGTGTTCTTTTATAGAAAAGACAAAAGGTTTTTTGTTAGATTAGGGTACATTATTAAGAGTGGCCATGGGTGAGTTTCCAAAAGAACTGTGCAGTCATGGTGAGATATTCTGATTTTCATAGTGTCAAAGGATGTAGAAAAAGGATCAAGGCAGAAAATCATTAATTATCTAAAGAATATCTTTCCCTACATCATTTAGCACCTTGTAGATCTCAGAGAGCACCTGTATTATACTAAAACTATGCTTTTGGTTGCCTCTAGCTTTAGGTAAGAAGCTAATAAGGAGATATATACACATCTTTTAGAGAAGATTGCTTGGGGTTCTTTGGGAGGAATGAGTAGGCCTTACATCCAAAGTTTACTGCTGTCTTATGACTGCCTACTGAATGGAATGTCTTCAACTGGAATTTTTTGTAGCTTTAACTGGAGTTTGGCTGCTACGCATTTAAAGCCTTTTGTTCCCAATGACCAGTCACAATATTTTCCTCCTGATAAATGAGGAAGGTCAAATTATCAACAAGGAATAAAGCAGTCATATCCATAACAGCTCCAAGCTGAGCAGAGAATTCATTAGAGACTCCCTGAGTCTAACTGTCAGGGGGGGTGACCTATATTCTTAGGCTGATGATTGAAACTTACACTGGTCAACAAGCTCTAGATGGAGTTGTATGGCAGGTCCAGGCAGCAGTAAGGCACATACCATTGAAGACTTCTGGGTTCTGGTAGAAATAAGGCAGACACTAGTAACAGCTGGTGTAGGGTTTTTAGCCCCTTTTCATGTCTAGTTTAACTCTTACTGTTATTAATGACTTTAAGGTTTTAATTATATTTCCTTCTGGGCGCTTAAGAACAAGTCAAAGTAAGACCCACACTGAGTAAAATTCCTGTCTCTATTATCTATCCATCTATATCTGTATTTCTCCAGGTCAGTTAAAGCCACTCGGGGGTTATTGGAGGGCTGTGTGTTTAGAGGGATCTTGCTGTGCCCTAGTCCTGGCTGACCTTGGAGGACAAGGTCCCAATCACTGGTTGTCTTCTTTTCTTTTTTCTTTTGTTTTGTTGTCCAAGTCTTAGTTGCTGTAGAATGTTAGCAAATGACAATTATAAAGCTTTGTAAGAAAAATGCAAAGTAAAATAGCATGTAAAAAAGAGAGACAGATGGAGAGGGAGGGAGGAAAGGGAAAGGGAATTCAAACAAGAAATTAAGATGTGTTATGTACGTGTACCTATTCTTTACAAGGATTGTAAACATTATGTACTACGAACACACTAATTAAAAAAGAAAACATCCTAATAATAGGCAGAGAAAAGATAGAATTTTAGAATAACAATTATAATGAATTATTATAACAAAATGCTTGTTTAGTCAAAGTCAATTGATGTAGATCAAGTTTTAAACAGCAGGACTAAATTGTACCAAGGTCCAGATGCAATGTAGTATAAAAGACACTACTTACTGGTTACTTTATTTGCAATAAACATGTAATTTTAACTTTATAACTTTTTAACATTAAATGAAGTTTAGACTAGCAGCACATTTTATCCTCAGATAGAAAATACACCAAAAAACATATACATACTTCAGCAGTTCACTATACTAATAAATATCTGTAAGCTAATGGCCACTACTTGAGTACCTCTTATAATTCTAGAGGCCAAAGGAGGCTTACATTAATCTCAAGATGTCTCAATAAATTGTGTATGAAAACATTAATATAAGTTTTTTGTTCTCTTGATGTGTACATTTCTTGGTAGACTCTGTACAAGAAATTATATTGATAAAACACAAAAGCCTTTTTCTTTAGTCTTGTAGAGTCTAGTTATTCTAAATTTTTAGTCTAGTTTTTTGTAAGTTTGACCAATAGCATCTTAATATCTTAAGAAAACGTTATTGTTTTAGGTATAGAACACACTTTAACTTCTTAACTCTATCCAACTTAATTATGCGTAATAAATGTAATAAACATTTGCTGGGGTGGGACCCCAGGAAAGAGCCACCATTATGGAGAAAACAGAAGCAAAGTTGTTCAGAAAGCTGCTTTTCAGCTCTGCTGGGAGCTTTGTCAATATTGTCTCCAGGTCTCAGGGATCCCCACTTAAGGGGAAACATATGCATATTTTTATTTATAGTTTTAACTCAGCAAACGTAAAATAGCAATCTTAAACATAAATATATATTAATAACTTCCAATGAAGACATTTAATAGAACCAAATATCTTGTTTTTCAACTTACATCAAGAACACTTGAATATAGTAACTGATAAATCAGCTGGTGTTACAAATATTCACAATCATTAATTCCAGTTGTTTACTTAGTCATTGTGGTAATTACTTTAGATTATTTATGAAATTCAAACCACTAGACTACATAGATAATATTTTAAGCTATATATAATGTTTAACCAAAGGGAAAAACCTTAAAGTTTTTGTATTTGAAATATTAAAAGAAATGGGTATTGTATCGTAAATTTTTAACAAAGATAAATATTATCCAGATGGGCTAATAACCTAAGCAAAGTGTATGTTAGCAATTTTAAAACTTTCTTTCATTTTACTAGTCAATTTAAATGAACTTATTTTTAAACCAGAAGTTAACACAGAAACATATACTAACGGAAATTATATAACCTTTATGTTACCAAATTCAAGGTTATTTGCAAGTTTTATATAAACGTTAAGCCTAGCAGTCTCTATTCTCTAATTATTTAACTGAAATCCAGAAGGCTACAAGGGCAAAAGATCAAAAAGAAATTGATATTGGCTCAAAAGACATTTTTAAGGGAGCAGCTGCAGACACTTTAGCCAATTA
Organism: Dinomys branickii; assembly: GCA_004027595.1. Lineage (NCBI taxonomy): Eukaryota > Metazoa > Chordata > Mammalia > Rodentia > Dinomyidae > Dinomys > Dinomys branickii. The sequence continues at coordinate 75,834 of PVLD010007335.1, read as the reverse complement.
TTAAAAACATAAATAGCAGGCAGACACACAAAACTGTGTGACACAAAATGCTTACATTAAATCAGCCCTTTTAGTTGCACTGGTCATGTTAAATTATAATCTCCCTCATTTAGGGTTTATAACTATAAATCTGGTCACTCAGAGTTTTCCCTAGGAGATGTTAATTAGCACCCTTTACTCTTAGGTAGTCATGGCAGAGAGCTCAGAACACTCCTTATTTTATCATCATGTAGTTCTACCAAGGAGAAGGCGTCAGTGCCCAGGAGGGGAGCAGGAGAGAGAGTTGGGTTAAGGAGGAGCCTAAAGAAAGATCAGCAAATACATCAGTTTTAGAACGGCGTGTTGAGAAAGCAGACTGTGAAAGGGTTTAGAAAAGCATCCATGCAGCCTTCCAGCTATTCGGGATCCTATGACATGGCCACAGAGGCTTGAGTATAAGAATTTTAGGGTCCTTGTTAGATTGTGGCAGACAAGTTCTAAGTGCCAGATGGTGTTATAAGGTAATGCTCCCCGAGGGGCCAGAGTTCCCTATCCAGGAGCAGCACTGTATAGAAAAATGAGATTTTGGGGGAGCCTTTGGGGGGCTCAATTTTTAAAAACGCGTTCCAAGGGTAAGTCAGAAGGGACAGAAAACGTAAGAGCCTCTGTGGGGCCTACTGGAGATGCAGCGTCCGCCCGGAGCACATCTCTTAAGGGTGACCAATCTCAAAGACCATGAAGTGAGCCCTTCAGAGGGTGTCCCTCAATAAAAAGAAAACCCCAACTATGTGAAAATTTGATTTCATTTTGTAGGCTCTGGTGGTGCCCAGTCCCACATGCTCAACTGATCAGAGTAAACCCAACTGGAGAAGAGAAACTCCAATCCTACACATTCAACAGCCACCAAGGGGAGGAGAGATGCACTGTCCTGCAGAGAAATAAAGCCCAGGTCAGGAAACTCAGTGGAGAAACAGGTGAGGGGGTCCTTGAAATAGATACGGATTCACCCGGGATGAGCTGCCATTGCCAGCTGCACTATACACTGAAAGTGAGGGGGTCTTGAAGGAAAATAAAGTGGCCCCTTAACCTTCTGCACTGTAGTGGGCTTTTCTATTGCCTTCAGGTCCCACCAGCAAGTGGACCTAGACAGGTCTTTCAGTTGCAAATGGAAAGTTAGAATTTCCTCAAGGGGCCAAAGAAACTGCTTACATTTACCCTAATGGGCCATGGCAGTTGAAATCACAGCTCAGAGGCCTAGGAGGTCCACTGTGAGCTGCCTCTAACAGGTTCCTGCAGTTACTCCCTGTGCTATTCTGCAAGCCACACACAACCCCACAGTGGAGAGAGGCCCAGGGAAGCAAGAAGAGAGCTCTCCTCGCACCCATCTGTACTAGCCACTAACACACAGGGGAATAGGAAAAGCCTCATAGAGCAGGTGAACTTTAGGTTTATATCAAGTGTAAGACAATCACAGAGACAGCAGGAAGAAAGAGTCAGAGGAGAAGAATCAGTGAAGCTCTAGTGGAAGGAGTCTGTGAACAACTTGCAGATGTTTAGACTAGCAGCACATTTTATCCTCAGAAAGTACACCAAAAATGTATACACACTTCAGTAATTCTTCGCAAAAGCTCAAAGTCAGGAGCAGGTGGATCCCATTGTAATCGACTCTCGTTCTTTGACAGCACAGATTCAGCCTAATGGAGGAAAACTCCACAAGACAGGCTGTGGTTCAGGGAATGAAACGTTTGTCAACGTCCTATCTGAAAAGGCACGGTTTGCTTCGAGATGATGCCTGAGATAGCTTAAGGAGTGATGGGTCAAAGACATTGTTCTAGATTCCAAATTAATCTCCTGACCGTGATGTTCTGAGAGCCCAGCACAGAGATGGCATCATATTCTGCTAGGTTTTTCTTATAGCTCAATTTTAATCACTTTTTTATAAATTCTTAAAATTGAGTTGAAGTTTATGTGCTTTTTCTTGGCAACAGTTTAGAAATGCAATTAGTTATTCAGGAAACAAATCCGTTTTATTCCCCCAATTTGCTATTCTGGGATCTCATTATGATACTAAAGGGCCTTCCCTATTTTGAATGATAGACAATATTTAATGCTGCATATTATGGGCTGCAGAAAGCAGAACCAAGACTCTCTGGACTTCAAACTCAAAGTCTTAGATATTTAACATTCTCAGAGCCAAAAACAAAACACCTAGCCTGGCACGCATTTTGAAATTATACATCCTCATTCCCCGTCATTGTTTTCTTCAATTTACACTTTTCACTAGTCCATGATTTTCTCGTTGTCCACTGCTCCTTTTGCTGCTTATTTGTAAGACTGCCCTGGCACTCTTCTGCCCTGCGTACAGGAAGCCAGGCCACAGCAACTGTTTCCCACTTTCCCCTAACAACTGGGCTCCTGTTAGGCTGGATCAACAGGAGACTGCCTTTCTTACTGTTAACGCTGCCAGGACAAAATACCCTACACCCACAAGCTGAGGAAGGAAAGGTTTGTTTCAGCTCACAGTTTGTAGAGGTTTCAGTCTGTAGCCGCCTGTCCACAGGCGGGCAGGCAGAAAGTAAGAAACAGCTGCCCTGAACCTCCCTTCCCCTTCTATTTCAGTCAGAGTGTAAACCTAGTGGTTGGTGCCACCCCTGGCCAACTTGAGCCTTCCCAATACCCCCACCCAGATCTATGCGGACCCATTCAGTGGAGTAATTGAGTTATCACACACCCTAGATCCAGGCACCTCTCATAAAGCCCCACCTATAAGCGCATGAGGCTATAGGGGGACATAATGATACAAGCTATAACAGAAACACTGGTAGGAAATGCACACACACACACACACGCGCACACACACACACACACGCGCACACACACACACAATAATGGGAGAACATTATTTCCAGAAGCAGTTTGTCTCTTCTGCAGCCTCCGCTCCTGCCAGTGGGCCTGTGCCGAGCTCCCAGCTCCCAGCAGGTCGGCCCAGGGCCCGAAGTCTCATACCTCTGCCGTCTTGCCCTTCCCCGCAGCCACGGGGTGGGGAAGCTGCAGCTTCGCGTTCCTGCAGGAGTCCCCTCTGCCCCCTTTGCTCCCCTCCAGCCTCCCTTTGCCTCTGTCTCCTCCCCCCACCATGCGTCTGTGTGCTTTTAAATGTACGTGATAAAATATCCTCTAACGTCTCCAGTTCCTTTGTAAACTAGTTCTCTTGTCACCAGACTGACTGACTGGCTCTGTGTGCAGACTGGCCCTGACTCATACTGTCCTGTAGTTCAGCAGAGGTTTTATATAATGCTACTCTGTGGGTTCAAAAAGTGAGTTGAAATCATTGAAAGGAGCCATATTAATTTAGAGAAAGCCGTGTTTACACTCGGTGCAAACCTTAAGCGACAGTTTTTGCAGCCTCCTCTTTTCCTCCAATCTACGTACAGTCCCTGTCCACAGTATAAAAGGGCTGTTGTGTCACTGTGTACTTGGACACTCATTACACCCTCAAGTGCCAGACATTTCATTTCGGATTTTCTTATTAGACTTTCGATCCAATTGGATTAATAAGAATCCCTCAATAACAAAAATCCATTTAGAAAATCGCTCACAAGAATCCTGTCACCTCTTGTATTTTATTTTCCGTACTTATTTTTCCTCCTGCTTATTGCCATTTTCTCTTTTCTCCCCACGGAAATAAAAACGCTATGAGAGCATCATACAACAGCCCACCAACGCGACCTCTGTCTTCCTTTGTGTCATAAAAGGGAGACGTTGCCGTGGCAACTCTAGAAGAGATATTCTTGACTTCCTGGACTGCAATCTCTGAGAAGAACTGTCTTTGAGGTGTTATCCATCCTCGGGTGGGAGGTCTGATATTGTTTTATATAGAATTTCTTTCTTTAATGTGAAACCCACATTTAAAGTACAATGATTCCAGGTAGTCCCCTAGAGCATTTTACAAGGCCACAGGCACTGGTCAGATGGGCAGTGTTCACCTTGGGACCAATTTGTGCCCAGTTGCTTCTAAATCTGGCTATTCTGAGATTATTCTACTAGCTCAAAATCATGAATTTTGGAATCACCAGTTACTGAGTTTTAGACGTATAAAATGCTAGGAAAGAATGCAAAGTCTGAAGTGCTTTTTCCCAGATGGATGGCGATCTTTTACCATGTCCTTTCCTGCTTTATTTTTTCCACTTTATATTTTATTCTCTGTTGTTTGTTTGCTTTTGCTGTTTTGAGGCAGGGTCTTGCTATGTAGTGCAGTCTGACCTTAAATTCACCATGTAGCCCAGGCTGGCATTGAACTCACAGTGATCCTCCTGCCTCAGCCTCTTGAGTGCTGGGATTACAGGTGTGTGCCGCCATGCCTGACTTCACTTTATATTCTCTTAATACTAGAGTCCTGTCCCCTTGAACTCAACTATCTATCCTGAATCCAAGCGTCATCAGGCATGAGAACTTGTGTCCAGCCATGAATCCAGCACACTTTGATGTAACAGACAGGACTGGATAAGCTGAAGTCAAAGGTCACCAACACTGGGAGTGCAGAAATCAAGAAGGTACAATTCACGTCCTGGAAGAAAAGTTATACCAACTTCTACACGGGACACACCTGGCCTCCTTCAAGGCTGCTACAGTTTCAGGGGCCAGAAAGGGATAAGGACATAAACCAGACGTGCAAGCTGCAGTAGCACAGGGTTCCTCTCACAGGAGAAACCCAAATTAGAAGAAAAGAGCAAAACTAAAGATGGACGATGGGAAGCAGAGAGGTAGATATTTTTCAGATGGGCCGCGGGGATCAGGAGATGGAGGGAGGGAGAGAGGGGCCGGAAAGGGGTGAAGGAAGGAAGAGGGGTGCTGTACATGTCCTGCTCCGCACAAGGGGCGGAGGCATTATATGCTGCAAACATGTATGAATAACAATTGGAAGACTTTTGAAAAGGAATAGGAGGCGAGCATCTCCCCAGTGCAGCCCTGACTGTGTTGGCCTCTCCAGCAGTTATAAATACTGCTCGTGTCACACAGTGAGCTACATCCTACCACCCACTCAGCTCCTGTTCCAGCTCCTCGCCGTTCCCTCGGCTCTCAAGTGGAAAGGAAAGATGGTGCTCGTACACCCAACACCGTCTTAAGTCCTTTGCATACATTTTGTTCCTCCCATCCCCACAAAACCCCTGGGATGTGAACCCTGAGGTATATTTACCCTATTATGGACACTTTTACTAATGAGAGTGAGTAACTTGCCAAAGGCCTCAACTAGAAAACTGCAGAGTCTTGATTTGAAACCTGGCCGGTCTGATCCAAAAATTCTTTCATGTCTGCTGTATTGAATCTCCAAAGAAGAAACTCTGAAGCCCGGAAGAACCTTTTTACATGTCTCATTCCGCGCCGGCCTATAAGCAATGTGAGTGAACAATCCACTCATCTCAGTTTAGCTCACGCCTGGCATGCTGTAAACATTCAACACGTGGTTATCCAGGTATGAGTGAACTTGCAAGTTAAGGTCCACCTCTCTTCTTTACCCTAACTTGAAATACTGTCAAAATCTCTAAAATGATCTTTTTACTCCTATTCTTGACAACTTCTAATCAAACTTCCATAGGCAATTAGTTCGTCAATAAGACACCGTTTCCTTAAGATTGTTCAGTAGTCTCCATCCAAATAATAAAGTTCAAATTCCTCTTCCTCCATGTCCTGAGAGCTTTGTGTCTTTCCTGTCCGTCTCACACCACAAAACCGACCCTTTCACCTCTACTGAATTCCGAAATCATTCACAGCTCAGCGCTTAGCAACTTCCTGCGTCCGAAGTTGCTTCACCCCTTCGAACTTCTGTGCACACAGCTTCCTCACCCAGGAAGATCCTAGTCTCCCAGCTCATCCACACTCGCAGCCCTTTGCACACACACTTCCCTCTCCTCATTTGTCCAGCAAACGCCTGCTCCTCCATCGGGAATTAGCTCTTAAAACATCTGCGACTTCCCCATCTCTCGGGAGAACTGTGCTTTCTGTTCCACGTGCAGGTGTCTACTGCAGACACTAATGATGTTATGTGCTCAGCGTCTGACTCCCTGCTGTACTGTAAATTTGTGCTGTTTTCAGTGTTTCCTCTCAAACCATACTGATGTGATCACCACAGTAGCAGTATTGTTGAGGGGCGAGCCCTTAAGCGCTGCCCTGACTGCGGGCACCCGGCCCTGAGGGAGCAAGGCCGTTACCAAGGCGGCGGTGTGTCAGCACAGGCTGCGGTCGGAGAGCCGAGGTCCGCGTCCACGGCTCGGTCTCGCTCCCACGCTCGCGCACTCCCGTGTGCTCTTGCCGCCTGCCGCCCCCGTGCCGCTAAGATGCAGCCGGAAGGCCCCCATTAGGTGCCTGCCCCGCCTCTGGATACGTGAGAACTTTATTTTTTGGTAAATGGCCCCTTTCGCGTCGTTCTACTACTGCAGCGGAAAGCGGACTCAGATGTTTTGCTGCGGGCAGACCTCGCCCCCTCTCTGCGCCCCAGGACCTTGCTAAGTGTCCAGGCTGTGCACCTGATGGCTCACTGTTGGTTGACAACATGAGGCAAGAAGGGAAAAAAGAGGGGAGGAAGGAGTCCTTGACACGATGAAGAGGAGGAGTCTGCGGGGTTCTTCAGTCACGGCCTGCGCTCGGACTGAGGCAAAGGCCGGCCGGACACCTGTAAGACGGGGAACCTTGCCTGATAAAACTAACCTGAGAAAAATGTGAGGGTCACAACGAGGGCGTTAGAAAATCAGGGAAGTGAAAGGGTAGTAAACGGTTTTACATCATTTTATTTCAAGGTGTCCTTATCTGCAAGACTTATTTCCACACCAATAGTATAGCAACTCTTCAGGAATCATTGTTTGCTTTGTATATTTGTAAGTTAAAATGTTTTGAGGTATAAAAAGATACTTGTTGTAAAAGTATGACACCGTCCTGTTAATTACTTTCTCTCCTCCCGGCCACTAATCAAAGAATTCGAGTACATATTTCTTGAGGCCTGATGCATAAAATATATCAGATTTAAAGAAAGTTAGAAATTAAAAATGCTTACACTGTCTGGTTCTCTGGAGAAATAAATTTTTCCAACTATAAAGGGAGGGTCTGGTTTATTTTACCAACCCTCATGTATCATGTTGAATATTAAAATCAAATACTGAGCATACACAGCATTAGCATCAACCCAGCTATGCTGAGCAAATACAGCAGAGGCAAAGCGCTCTCACTGGCAGTGCCCAGGCTGTGGGACGCTTCTTGAGATGGACATGTTTTTTAGGACCAATAATAAAGGGCCAAAAAATGTAATAGAAACACATTCATTAATTCAAAAGAGAGTGAAAAGAATATTCAATATCACAAAGGATTTATTACTACTAACTGGAAAATAGATATCCTTTAGTGTCTGTCAAGATTATAGCTGAGGTTTTTATATGAATAATACCTAAGTGGAAGGTTTTAACTCCAAGCCTTTCGTCTTTGGTGCTCTGACATTTCTGGATCTGGGGGCTGGGCAGCTGGTTGGAGTACTTAGCACAGTAAGGCTGTTGTTTTAATGTTGATGGCAGTCGTGTGTCCAGAGTCTACCCTATGCCCGTCATTTTCCCAGCACTCCTTCCCATCGTCCTAACACCTCTGGAAGAAAGCCATCATCACTACCTCTGTGCTGCCGCTGAAGACCGAGGTTCAAGCACACTAAGTTATTTGCCGAGGTTCTAGAGTTCAGAAGTGGAAACACTGGGAGCTCAGTGCCTTCGACTGTAAGTTCCCTGCCTGTCCCATTGCCCTTCACCCCGTGATGCCACACTGCTCTTGATATAAGGCAGCAAAACAGGCACCTGTCCAGCAAAATGTGTCGGACAGAAAGCCCCTTTCCCTCAGAGGATTAAGCTGGAGAAGCCCGTTCTGCAAATCCGAACAGGTTTATAAGATGGCAAAACCATTACAGTTAGGGTAAGCTATTCAATCTCTTTGGAAACACTATTTTTTCATTTTCATGAATGTGAAAAAGTATGATGAAAGAGACCAGAAAGGTGAGGTTCCCATGAAGCTAAACACAATCAGTTACCTTTGTAATTAGACCCACAGGGGCCTGCACAGAAATGACTGGCACCAAGCCTGCCTTGGCTACCTGTAAAGCCAAGAAAAGGCTGTGATGGTGTTTTGGTGTGTGCCCTTGGCTATGCTGTGGCCTTGTTTTTCTATCAAACACTCACCTGGGTGTTTCTGTGAAGATATTTTGTAGATATGATTAAAGTCCAAAATGAGTTTATTTAAGCAAAAGAGATGGGCCTTCCTTGATCATCCAAGTGGGCATAATTCAATCACTTTAAAGGGTGTGCGGCAGGACTTTGGCTTCTCTGTGGAAGTTGTACCTGTGAAAGGCAAACGGAGCTCCTGCTAGAGAGTCCCAGCCACCTGTGGATTCATGACCATCTGCCCTGCAGATTTCAGACCTGCCAACCCCACAATCACATAAGCCAACCCCTTGCAATAAATCCCTTGATATTCTGCCTCTGTGAACCTGACTGATTAGAGGGGTTTGAGACAGCAGAACATGGTATAAAAGGAAAAACATGCTGTAGAGAGATCACTTATTTGGCCATAACCAACTCTTACGCTCTTTGTGATAAGGTAAAGGTAGTCTTCTAAAACTCTAGATGGGCAAAGTTTAATTGTACAGTGACAACCTAATCTGACTTTAAGGAAAGTAAATTTCAACCCAAATGTTGCTACTTTATAGGCTCTGAGTAAACAGCACTGATTAGCAAAACCAGCACAAACGTTTCACACAAACTGTGCTACATGTAGGATGATGCCTCAGTTCTCTTTTTAGAGAACTATCATCACCTTGCATGAAAGTTTACTTAAGGCACATGTGACAATATTCCCGAGGCAGGAGTCTATTCATCCTGGTCAATAACAGACTGTTAAGCCCTCTGACACAATGGTTACATGTGGACTGTTTATGATCAGCCTCAAGTTCAATGGCCAAGCTATTCAGGCTCAGTAGCTTTGTTATGCCTTTTTGATGAAATAGTGTTGCCTCCAAAATATTTTAGCCAAATCACACAATCCTAAATACCAGTAGCTTCACTAATGATAGATTGTTAAATCCACTGTGATGACTAAGTAGATATTCATTTTTCCTGTGAAAATTGATTTCTAATGCTCGTTATGCTGCTTAGCAAAATGCCTAGTTTTAGCCAGAGGTAGCCGCAGGGCTTACAGAAGTCACCTGTGGAGAGCGGATACTCCAACCTGTCATTTCTATCCTTATGCCCAGCCTCAACTAGTACACCTAAAACCACACAGCTGCCATGAAATATTTTGGAAAAAATTTCAAACATTATAGCAAGTACTGTAGCCAAATATATCTAAAAGGAAAATCAGAATTCCCTAGCTAGCAAGATTCAAACAGATTAATTTTCCCATGATCCTAGAGCTTAGTCCCACCATGGTGCTTTTGATGTCTTTCAGATGATAAAACTCCTCCCTAATAAAGTTGGTTTATATCTATGTTGACATCTATTGCTTTAAAAAGAGGGAAGTTACTATTTCTGGGCCTTGATAGGCTGAGATGACACAACTATCTCTCTGAATAAGTTTGGATTGCCATTTTGGTGAATTTTTCTTACATTACTGCAAGTGTGTGAAAATCTAGATTTGCACTTTCCTTAACATTACTTTTCACATGGGAATATATAAACTACTGTGAAATAATCTATTAAAATTAGATCTGTTCCATACTCTCAGGGAAATACACATGCACACATATATAGGTTACTCAAAACATACAGTTAATGGACAATCAAAAACATGACCACGGGCTGGGGATATAGCTCAGTGGAATAAGTGCTTGCCTAGCAAGCGCAGGGTCCTGAGTTCGATCCCCAGTACCGCAAAAAAAAAAAAAAAAAAAAAGAAAACATGACCACTAAGAGAAAAGGTAAGAATTCTGGGAGCTCTTTTATTGTTCTTTAATGTAAAAACGAGTTCGAAAAAGAACAGCCAAGCTAGGACACAGTGGGTATTGTCGGTCTTTGCCAAAATTCTTCAATCAATGCCTCATTTCTTACCTTTCTAAAAGCAAACCTCCACAGCTGAAGAGTGCAGTTATTCATCAGGCAGAGGGCAAGCACAAAATGTGTTTCGTTTTGGCCAAACGGCTGTAATCGTAATACTCAATCACGAGCTTGGGTGCCAAGGAGTGAGACACCGTGTCCCCACTCTGCCTTCGTACGTGACTATCACACACCCAACACAAACACGTTTGCCTGGGGAACTCCGCAGGGAGGAGGACACAGGCAGCCTGGCCGTTATTTGCACCAAGCTCAGAACTGTAGTCGCAGCGTTTGGGGTAAATGTACAAAGGCCCTGAAGACGTATTTGCTAATTTATTTAAATGACATTTATTGAGCATCTGATATTTGGTAAACTCAGAACTAATAGGTAGAAATTCACGCTTGTGTAAGACTCATTCTAGCTCCCCTGGAGGATTTCACAGTCAATTGAGAAGATAAAATACAAAAAGGCAGTAAGCTAAACGGATAAACACATTACCGGTGCACACACAAATTGCGGGTTTATGAAGGTCAAGCAGAAGACTAGAAGGAAAGTGGTAGCTTCTCTCCCAATTTGACTACCGTGGCTTCTCTCCCAGTTTGACTACCGTGGCCCTCGGTTCCCACAGCCGTAGGAAACTCGTCTTCATGACCCTCTCATCTTCATGGTTGTCCTTTTGTCCTTCACATTTCCATTTTTTTACCTTTTTATTAGTGCATATTTGCAGTGCATAGTGAAAACACTCCTTGCGGGGAGTTGGTGCGTGTACACAATACCGTTCCGTCCTCTCCCCCTTCTTCCCCCACTCCACCTTTTGATCTCCTTCCCCTTTGAGAAAGATCTCTCTTACTTCCTGTTACCTAGCTCTTATTTTTGCTCTTAACTTATATTCGGGGATTCTCGTATAAGAGAAACCTGCAGCATTCAATCTGTGCGCCTGATTTATTTCATCTAACATCAGGGTCCAAGGTGCCTCCGTTCTCCAAGTGACTCAGACTCACGCTTCTCTGCAGCATAATGGCGTCGTTCTGTATAAACCCTATGCTTCCTCGTTAGTTCCCTTGTTCATGCCCGCGTCTAATACCTAATGCCCTAGGCGAGCTCTCGGGCTTCCCAAATCGTTAACCCTCCCCATTTTACTGTCACATCAAAACTCCTACAATATTTAGGGAAACTAAAGTCAATCCATTCAAACCAATCTTAGAGAAATTCTCACCAGGGAACAGCGATAGAACATGTTTGGCCTCCCGGGAGATGTGGAAATACTAACACACACACATACATACACATATTCAGAACGTATGGAAATATTCCTAGGGTTTAGGGCATAATGGTCACCCCACAGTTTGAGATATATGCGTATATATATATTTTTTTGTTCTAATTGTGCATGTACATGTGTATTTGTTTACTTCTGTAGTTATTTTATATAGTTATTTTGAGAATAAATATATCAAATACTAGATTTGCAATTTAGGAAAATAAAATGGAAAAACCGAATGCCCAACAGAACAATACCCACAGCTCACAAAGAAGCACATGAAGTGCTGACTCATCACATGCAGAAAGCAGCCCCTGCAGCTGTGGCCTTAGTCACTCCCCCCCTCCCTGAGACGCAGGTTTTACACCCACAGCTTGAAGGACAGGCTCGTGTGGCTCACGTTTCAGCCCACAGCAGGCTGGCTCCAAGGCCACAAGGCCCGGCACAGGGGCATGGCAGAGGAGAACTGCTCACACCGAGAACTGTTCACAGGAAGCAGAGAACAAGGAGTGCAGGTAGACCCCTCCAGGTCACGCCCCCCAGGTACCTGACCCTCCTGACAGGCCCCTCCTGACAGCACACTTAGGCATAAACTCGTAAGTGAGCTGATCCCGCACAATCTGACCCTGTGGAAAGCCCCATCCGTGAGCACATGAGGCCTTGGAGGGACACGGCAATGTAAGCCGTAACCCCAATCACCACCTACAGTACAGTATCAACCAAAACGCCAACTTACTGTCTATAAGTCAGATTTTAGGAAGTCAGATCACTAGTTCTAACAACCACTCCAGGAAGCCAAAGAATAACCTCCATAAATGATGGGGCCAAAACAGCCAGGATTTGATTAATAACTGATGGCTTCTCCAATTTTTGCCCCCACTTCCAACTTGGGACCAAACTAATTACAGAGGTTGCCCTGTTTCTCCTTAATGGTGCTACAGCATGCTCACACCAACAGCTTCTGTTCTGGCACACCCAGAAAGCCTTCCCTGTTTGCTCCTGTCCCACTCTCTGCTTGCCCCTGGATCTCGTCTAAATGCAAGGAATGGTGACTCTGAATACTAAGTAGCCTTTGTTCTCATTTGGGGTGGTTGTGTTAGTGCATTTTCTATTGTCAGTAATATAATACTATAGACTGGGTGAGTTTCAGAAAAAAGGGGTTTATTTTGGCTCACAGCTCCGGAAGTACCCGGTGGAAGAATTGCCTCTGGTAACAGCCTTCTCCCTGGCAGAGTCCCAAGTTATCAAGTCCCAAGGGACATCGCATAGCAAGAGACCCATCACCTGTGCACAGATGTATGTCTTCTGATCCCTCCCCGTCTTCTTATAAGGCCACAAGGATCCAATCAGGAGGGCTCCATCACAATAGCCTCGTCTGACCCTACCAATTCCCAGAGGGCCCAACTTTGAACCCTTGAATTGGGTGAAATTTCCACCCTCTCAGTACCTGACAATGGGATTGAATTTCAGCACAAGGAGTACTTGTGAACGTCAAAATCACACCTGAGCCATAGCAGTGGTCTCAATGTATGCCGATAAAACTTCCTTTTAAAACAAGTGAACCTAAGTGTGAAGGGGAATGTAATTAAATAGCACTACCGATGGTGTAGGGATATTATACGAATGGTCACAGAGGTACACAAATGAGTGTAGTATGGAAACTAAGCATTCTGGGCAAGGCCTGTGCGAGGTATCATTTTACACACAAAAATGTGGAGTGTTAGAAAAGAATTTCCCAGGTGCGTTCCTGCCTTGGGCTTTTACGCCAGCTGTCTCCTCTGGAATGATTGTTCACACATCCACAAGACATGCTCTCCCTCTTCTTTGTGTCTTTGAGCCAATACTCTCTCCTTTTTGAGTCCTCTGGTGATTCTATTTTAAAAAGCAATCGCTCTATGCTATCCTCTCTCCCACACACAGTTCTTCCCACATTCCATATTTTATTTCCAGCATGGCACTTAGTCATCACCCAATACACTGCATATTTTACTTCTTTGTTTACAGCTTACCTCCTCCCCCTCCTCAGTGACAATGTAATTCCTAAGGGCAGAGACTTTTTATTCCTGTTTGTGTTATCTTCTCAATACTGAATCCACAACACCTTTAAAAAAAAAGCCCGGCCATAAGAAAGTCTCCAATAGATATTTCCTAGTGAAAGGAAGGAGGGAGGGAGGGAGGGAAGGAGGAAGGAGGGAGGGAGGGGCGACGGGGGACAGATCACCCGAGCGCAGTCTCAGTGGTCACTAGCCACGGTAGGCATGGAGATGTGACAGCAAGGATCTCTTCAAGGAGTCACATGTTGACCCAGCTGTCAGCTACTCCAGGGTTTGCCTCAGCTGCAGAATCACTCCAGAGGACACCCTGAAAAAGGCAGCCGATGACTGACTAACAGGCTGGTATAAATGTCCTGAGATTTCAGAACCAGCAGAGCCGCTCTGATGAGCAGACTGCACCCCAAGCCTCCCGGTACTGGTCACAGCTCAGGGGCTCCGGCACCACATTGCATCTTCTCCTGCCAGCCCTGCTTCCTCCTCTCTCCCAGAACTGCTCATCCTTAGTGCCTATCTTGCCCGTCAAATTCTACCCCATCAGCGCCTCAGCAGAGCCAAGCCGTGTCTCTAGCAAAGGTCCCAAGAAGCCAACCTGCAATACTGACTAAAACTCCGCCTTTCCCTGGCTGCCTCCCGCTCTGCAGACTTCACGGCACAGGCAAATTCGGGCTGGCTGTTAGCCGCCAACCCACAAGCAGTCTGGGTCTCTGGGGTCTCTGCGTAGTCCTGCGGATGTATGTGTGGACAAGGCCCGCGGGGCATTCAGCACAGCCCAGAGGATCCAGTGTGCTGGGGACTCGGCGAAGTTTTCCTTTCACCCAGCCATGCTGCTATTAATCCTCGACGGTTCAAGTGAAAAGGTTCGCTTTTATTCACAATGTCACTCTCAGGGTGACAGTCCCCAGAGGCAGCCTCCTGACTTCACAACTACCACCAGTCTTCCCATGGTTCAGGACTGCCACACAATAATTACACAGTAGTTGTTAGCTTTACTGTGGTTCCTAACTGTTAAGAATGTCACAGGCATCAAGTTATTGTATCACCAATGTTCATTTCCTGTACCTAGTTAGCTACAATAAACTGGGAAGAAAATTGTTGTTTAACTACTGAATGAATAAAATATATATTCAGCACAGATTTCTGACAGGTGCAGTCCAGCGACTGAACAGTAAGAAACCTGAAGTCCTCCACATTGTCCCCAATCAGGAGATAATTCTATTTTAAAATGTCTCAGTGGTACTAAGCAAATTAGAAAAAAGGAAAGCACATTTTTCTAATTAAAGTCAAATGATATGTATGGATAATGACTTTAAAGACAAATCGGTCATGTGGCAGGTTATGACTGTTCTCTTGTCAATGAGTTGAAAACGGGGTCTAAATAAATCGCAAGGGTCCAAACAAGTAAATCTCATCATAGAGATGAAATCTCATGATAGGAGTGGAAAAGAGGCCAAATTATCTATGAACAGATACTGTGTCTCCTCGGCACCCTTTGCTGGGCTCCGGGAAGCCGTCCTGATAGCACTTCACTTATCTGGAAACCCCAAGTTTTCAGAGACCCTCATTAGGTCACTAGGCCAGCCACAGTGTTTAGCACGCTACCAGCGAGGCCCTGGAAACAGCTTGGCTCTGCCATCTGCGGGGGCCAGGCCGCCTCTGTGCTCAGGGAGGGCGGCAGGGGCCATTAACTTTCCGCAGCGCTGGGCAGAACAGCGCTCCCCGGCCCTGTCAGCACCCCTTCGCCGGGGCTCCCCCGCCCTCCTTCCCTGTCCCCGAAGCAGGGAAGCTCCCGTCCCGGAACAATCCAAAACGGCTCTTAAGTGGCACATCACACCAGGCATTCACACCAGCGCAACGCATGTCCCCGTGAGGAGGACGTGACTTTATTTTTACTCTCATTGGTGCATGCTGGCGGCGCTCAGTGGGTCCACTCGCTGTAGAGGACTGGTCAACGGACACGACACGTTTCGGTTCCCTCCTTTTCTCCATCGCTCCACTCCCTTTTATTTTTCCAGCAACAGATTCATTTATTTAAAAGAACTTATAAAGTTGATTATCAGGCATGGGGCAAAAGCTCAAGAGCACAGCCCCTGTGTAGCAAGCACAAGGTCCTGAATTCGATTCCCAGCACAAAAAAGGTAAAACTCAAGTTAACTATCATACATGCCGATTGAAACAAGACTAAGGATTCAAAGAACACGTAAGATAATCGCACTACATCAAGGCACACAGCTAGACACATTATCCGTACTAGATTACAAAGCGTTCTTTTCTGTTATCTTTCTTTCATTTCATTGTGTGTATTTTTTCGTATAAAAAACCATGTGATATTTAAGCTCATGTGTCTGAGTTACTTCATTTAACGTTATGGTCTCAAGGTGCATTCATTTTCCCACAAATGACTCATGTTTATCCTTCTTTATAGCAGAGTAGGACTCCATTGTGAGTAAGTACACATTTTTTAATCCATTCAATCTGTCGATGAATATATGGACTGTTTCTGAAGTTTACTTATTATGAATTGTGCTGCTATAAACATGGATGTGAATTCATCACTGTGGTAAGATGAATGTGTTTAACACTTTTGGAAATATACCTAGAAAGGGAATAGCTGGGTCAAACGTAACTTCTACTTTTAGTTTTTTGAGGAATCTCCAAAATGATTTCCATAGTGGTTGTATCAGTTTGCAGTTCCACCAATAATGAAGAAGGGTTCCTTTCTCCCCATAGCCTCACCAGTATTTCTTATTGGTTGATTTCTTGATGATAATTCACTTTCTGGAGTGAGATGGAATGTTAGTGTTGTTTTAATATGAAATTTCTTGAATGTCGAATATTTTTTCATGTATTTATTGGCCATTTGTGTTTCTTCATCTGAGGAGTGTCTATTCATTTCACATGACCATTTTAATTGAGTCTTTAAATCTGGGGGCTCTAATAGTTTTAGTTCCTTGTATATTGTAGGTATTAGTCCTTTGTCTGAAGAGTAGCTGGCAAATTTTTTTTCCTGTTCTGTAGGTTGCCTCTTCACTCAGTTGTTTCCTTTGCTGTACAGAAGCTTTGTAATTTGATGTGATCCCATTTGTTGATTCTTGGTATTATTTCTTGCAAGCTGAGGTTTAAACATAAAGTCTTTGCCTACACCTATGTCTTCAACAGTTTCATTATTTTGTCTTCTAGCAGATTGTTTCTTTCTAGCATTGAGATTTTTAATCTATTTTCATTTTAATTCAGTGCATGGTGAGAGATATGGGTCTAGATTTAGCCTTTACTATGTGACTAGCCAGTTTACCTAGCACCATGTGTTAAAGGCTATCTTTCCTCCAGCAAAGAGATCTTGCCCCTTTGGCACAAATAGCATAATTGAGTGTTCCTCGAGTTGTTTCTGTATCTCCTATTCTGTTCCACTGATCCACAGATCTGGGTTTTTGTTTTGTTTTGTTTTGTTTTGTTTGCCAATACCATACTGTTTCTATCACTGTAGCTTTGTAGTGACTTAGAGCCTGAGATTGTGATGCTACATGACTTGCTCTCGTTGCTCAGAATTGATTTTGCTATTCTAGGTCTCTTCCAGTTTCATATGAATATTAGGACGTTTTTCTTCAGTTCTGTAAGGAATGTTATTGATATTTTGATTAGGACTGCATTAAATCTATGTAACAATTTTGGAAGTATGACCATTTTTACTATATAGCTTCTGCCTACCCATGAGCAGGAGATATCTTTCCATTTTCTGATATCCTCCTCAATCAAACAGGATGTGACTTGACAGTCTAAGGAAGTGACTGAAAAAGACTAGTAATGGCCAGCCCACGCTGGAAGTCATGGCACTCCAAGACCTATGTGGGAGATGACCTATTGACATAGAAAAGCAAGGGGACAAAAGGCTTAGGAAGACCGTAATATGGGGAAAAGTATAGAACCACAGAGTCACTTACCAGCAAGAGTCACAAAAGACCTAACTACCGTATTTAATTGAAATTAGTAGGAAGACACGGCAACCTTCTAGATGTTTGGTTGAGACAGACAGGCTGTAAAGCTATATCACCAATGTTCATTTCCTGTACCTAGTTAGCTACAATAAACTGGGAAGCAAATTATTGTTTAACGAATGAATAAAATATATATTCAGCACAGATTTCTGACAGGTACAGTCCAGCGACTGAACAGTAAGAAACTTATAAAATCCTACTGATAAATCTTCTAGTAAATAAAATATTATAGAAAACATACTGTCCCCAATCAGGAGTTAATTCTATTTTAAAATGTTTCAGTGGTACTAAGCAAATTAGAAAAGAGGAAAGTGCATTTTTCTAATTAAAGTCAGATGACATATATGGATAATGACTTTAAAGATAAATTGGTTATATTTGGTTGAGACAGACAAGACTGTAAAGAACGCCTAAAGCCAATGGAGAGCAGTAATACCAGATTTTCTCCCCAGCTCCCTTTCTTCACATAAGACCAGTAATTCTCATTCTGAAAAGAGGACCCTATTTTTGCAGTGTAATACATTTAATTTCACATCCTCAGAATCTGAGCTTTTCCAACGAAGGATGCCAAGCCAATAGTGAATTATAAAATCAATTTAACATATTTTAATGAGAAAAAGAATGGTATAGATGAGATGTATCACGTGGTAAGGTGTCATTTTGGGAAACTGTTTTAATTGTAAATGTGTATGTGCACGTGAAATTTGTGAGTGTGTTTGTGTTTGTATGTTTTGGGCTGGATAACAATGTACAATATATTTATCGCTCTGGGTTTGTTTTTTAAACCTGAAAGCCATCATTCTAAGTCAGTTAAGGAAAGGTACTAACCTTCACTCCACTAGCACCACCCAGATCTCAGAGCATAGATTTCATCATCCAGTTTCTCACATGCAGCCTCCCAGAAAGCAGACGAGCGCCTGGTGGTCCTCACGCATCCCAAGACACAGGGGAGGAAGGCTTGTGAGCAAATCACTGGGTGATGTGTTCCCACATACTTTGGGCGTTTCCACTTTAGAGAGAAATAAGGAAAATCTCTCTAAGGTCCCAGACACTCCATGGCAGGCCTGACCCTTTAGACACATTCAGTCTCTCGCTATGCAGCCAACATCTGTTTTAACACTCACAGCTCTTGGACAATATTTCCTATTTCTAGCAGTATACTCAAAATCAAAGCAATTCTCAAGAACTTGTGAAGTTTCTCTGATTTTTGGCCATGAGTTTGTCTAAAGAGGAAAACGACTGTCTTTGATGAGAGTACTTCAACCTTCAAAAATGCAGTAGTCCATGAATTTGGAGGGGGGAAGAGATACATCTTTATTTGCATTAATGTCTGATTAATTATTTAACATCTGCCTCCACTATGAATGAATGCTATAAACTATCAAGATATTAACAGTGTCTGTGTCTTTTTTAACAAAAGATATCCAGAAAAAAATCATATACATTTTCATAGTTTATTACAATTACCATAGATGTTTGGAAATATTATAGTATTATACTTCAAACTCAGAGTATTTATTAGATTTTATACTCATTCTGTTATTCAGTGTAGACATGAATTTAATAAAGACATAAAGTATAATTATGTAATTCCAATAACAATGTAATTGATTTCCACTGGAGCCTAGGTGTTTTATTTTATGCACTTTACAGCATTATACTGAAGCAGCTATAGTTTCTCCAGCTACCAAAGGGGTAAGTCGCACAGAAATAGTTACCAAATTGTATTACAAAGAGCAAAACCAAAAGCAACGTAATTATCCAGAACAATTAGTCAGAGAGTCTAACTGGACTAAGTCACAGGGCAATTTATGTTAGAAATGTGTCGGGCTGCCTAGAAGTTCTTAGGAGCCCCCAGCCTCTCCCCTTGGTAAGAGTAGTGGGAGGTCATGAAGGAGACACAAACACTTAGAGACAGTGAGCTGCTGAAAGCAGAGTTCCTGGCACGAAGCCTGAGAAAGCAAACTGGCTTTAAGGAAAAAGCCTTGCGTCCTGGCACGCGGGCATTGATATTAATTTGCTACCCCTCTAAGGCAAAGGAAATGAACAGATATAGCCAACCTATAAACCGCCCGATTGCTGGCAAACTAGCTTGTCTTGGGCAGATCTTAGGGCTGTCAAGCATTCAGGATTTAGGGATGACTTCATCCATGTGACGGACACTGCACTTCATCGTTAGTATTTAATCCTCTGCCCCTTTCCATAAGGAATATTCTGTGCATGTAGCCTCTGAAGAAGGGTAGAAGAAGTGAAAGATAGGTAAAAAGGGCACAGAGAAATCATAACTAAAAATTGTACTTCTACAAAGACAGCAACTCAGAGTCACCCAACACAAGCCATATGAGCATTCCCTTGGTTAAATTTAGGTCCGTTTCCCTTCAGAACGACACAACTAAAAGTCCTCAGGAATACTAAAAATTCAGAAATTAGCTTGAGAAAGTAAAAAGTGAGGACCTGATCCTAAAATAAAGGACCAGGTTGAGAGAACCAAAGAGTGTTTATATTACCTATTTTTTAAAAAACTGGCCCATATCTGTAGTGCAGGCTACTGCCCTGAGGCCTTTTTCCTAGGGTTTCCACCTTCTCAAGAGAAACATAAATATTTCTGGTTCCAGGAAATAAACACCTCTCTCAAAAGCCAATGCTTCATTTCTTTTAGTATATACATTTTAATTTCTGCCTAAGAAAAATCCTTCCCATAGTCCTTATCGATTTGTTCTGACAGCTCAGGTGGGTTAGGGTGCTCACCTCGGCTTTAGAAGCCTCCGCAGACCCAGCCCAGGGGACAGCTGCCGTCTCGTACTTTGAGGGAGGTGACGTAGAAAGGGAACGTTGATCGCCCGGAGCGTGGAGCTCTGCAGGGGTAGAGCCCACGGGGCCCCCGGCGCCCTGAGGCAGACTCTGAGCTTCCCGTCGCTCTGCTCCTCCGTCCCCAGCAGAAATGAAGATTCCTACATGTTTCTTATTGCTGCAGGCCTTTCTTGAAAACTATACTTACCTGCAGATTCAGCTCAGTAAGCTTTGTCTGGGATAGAACAGAAGAGAAGATGCTCTACTCCGCCCCTATAAGTAAACGTCCAACATGATAGGAATAAGAAACCACAGCACGTCGTGGTGAGTATACACAGCCAGTAACTTTTCGTCCTTGAATCACACTAGCTATATTCAATCTGTTTTGGGTAGGATGAGAAAAAGGCATGACCCCAAAAAAGAATGGTCCAGCGGTCCACGCTACTAGTGAACATGGAGTCACACGGCCTCCTTCTTCTCTCAAGTTAGTGGGATCCCACAGTAAAACGATATAGCTAATTACTTACCAGGGAGGCTAAAAACATTAATCTGGATCAATTAAAGCAACACTTTTAGAAAATGCTATCTGGTTGCTACATTATGAAAATTACCCAGAAATCAACACTAATGATGTGCTGTAGAATTCAGAAAATGAAAATGTCAACAAACAACATAAAAATGAAAAATACTGCTTCTAAAAAAATGTATCACGTGATTTATTCTGTCAAACAAAGTTGGTTCCTCTCATTTAGGACAGACTGCTTTGTGGGAAACCAGTGAAGTATACACTTTATGAGGAGCAATAAAGTCTTATTAGTGTCCAATCTCATTACAGCTAATGATGCTGAAACATCTCCTTTGAAGTAGTTGAGGTTGTCTTGCTTTGGAAAGAGCTGGCAGGTAAATGAATTGATCCACTGAAGAGAATTTTTTAAAAAGTGAATCATCCTCAGGTTGTCTGTTTCCCAGTGTCTGCTCAGAGCCACTCTTCACGGCTGCAGTCACTGGACCTCAGCCTCAAGTCCCTTCATCAATCAGCTCAGACTCAGAAAATGAAAAAATCAAAAGAACCTCCATCTGTAGTTTAATCATTGACCCTGAGACAAATGCAAACTCAGAAAGTTCTGAATGAGCGCTCTGGAGAAACCTAGATTTCTGGCTACATAATGATCAGGACCCAGGGCAAAATAAAATTTGAGACCCAAAGTGGGGGCATGGACATCAATCCTGCCTTCTCAGTGTCCACTGCCCCAACTTCTGGCTGAAAGGGCTACTTTAGGGAAAGCAACCTGCATGTGAAGAGTCAGTCTGCCTAGATCAAGGAAGGGTGAAAAGTCCTCAATAGTTTTCCCGCTAGAAGGTCCATGGTACTGCTGGTCCAGGGCAGAGACTCTAGGATCCTGACCTTACCACCAGTCCTCCAACATATAAACCTAAGCCCATGTTCAAGGTAGAGAGTAACAACAGAATGTGATTCCCCTTCTTTCCAACCCTTATCCTGAGACCTGGCTGGTAGCTGTTGACAGGCAGATTCTGGGCCAGCAAATAAGAGAAAGCTAGTAGCCATGAACTCACCAGAGGAGGTCGGTAGACAGAAGAAAGAGATTTGCAAGCTCCTAAGACATGCTGTGTTGTTTCAAGAACACAAATACAAATTTAAAAATTAAAAACTTTAAGAGGCTACTAGAGCAACTGTAGTACCCAGTTACACGCCACTAAACTTAAGCCATACACACAAAGAAAAGGGACACAACATACCGAGACATGTGAGATACAGAAACACTTGCTCTAGGAAGATGCTTTATAGTGATTGGGGCCTACATGAAAAAAGAAGAGAGATCCCTTCCCTATATTTAAAAAGAATGATCTCAAATAAACAGCCTAATTCTGAACCATGGAAAAGAACAAATGAAACCGAGTTGCCAGAAGGGTGGAAATAATAATGAATGATCAGAGCAGAAGCGCATCAAAAAGAAAATTCTACAACTTCAGCAAAACTAACAGTCAAGTGTCACTTTTAAAATGGACAAATGCTTAGCTAAAAAAACTGGAGGAAACACATCAAAATCAGAAATGGAAGTGAAGACATTACATTGGATGCTTCTGTAATATAAAGGATCATAAGAAACTATTATGAACAACTCTACTACAAAAATAATTGGATAACATAAAGGAAAATAAATTTCTGAAAACACAATCTACTAAGACATCAAAAAGACAGAAAGATGAAACAGACTAATAACAAATAAAAATTAAAACTAAATTAATGATGGGAAAAATGTTTAAAATCTAAAAAGAAAATGAAGTAGATCTTAACAAAGAAAATTTCAAAACAAGAGGACTTAACAACTGAGTTCTACTAAATTCAAAGAATTAATACCAATTCTTCTTAAACAGATAACTACAATTAGAAGGAATATTTCTAATTCATTTTAAAAGGTAAACATCATGCTAACAGTAAAGCTAGAAAGACATAAGAAAACCACAAGCCAATATATCTGATGAACAAAGATGCAAAAATTCTCAATAGAATACCTGCAACCCAAAATCAGTAACACTTCAGAAAGATTATACACTGTGACTAAATGAGGTCTACACAATTGGTATCAAAATTCCACAAAAAATTCTGAAGTTTAAATAGACCCACAAAACACCCCAAATAGCCACAGCAATCTTGAGAAAGAAAACAAAGCTGGAAGCACTATATTCACTGATGTCAAACGATATCATGGAGCTATGATAGTCAAAGCAATGTAACGCTGGCATAAATCACACGAATGGGAGAGAACAGAGAATCCAGAAATGAGCCCAAACATCTACAGGCAAATTTTTCATGAAGGCACCAAACAGACAAATGGGGAAGGGATAATCTTTTCAATAAATGGTGCTGGGGAACTGAAATATTCATGTACAACAGAATGAAATTGAACTCTTGCATCACAAAAATTATCTCAAAATAGATTAAAGGCTTCATTGTCAGCCTAGAATCATAAAAATCTTAGAAAAAAACATAAAATAAGTGATCATTGACATCTACACTGGTAATAATAAATTTTTGAATAAGACATCAAAATACAAGCAACAAAAATAAAGGAGGAATTGCATTGAACTAAAAAGTTTCTTCATAGCAAAGGAAACAACCAAAGGAAAAGGCAGCCTACAGACGGGGAGAAAACATTTGGAAACCACGTCTGGAAGCAGGCAGTGTCCACAATGCACAGGAATCCAAGTCTTCAACAACAGAAATGAATAACCCAATTTTTAAATGGACTTGATTACTTGAATACATATTTCACACGCAAAAAAATGGCCAACGAATACCTGAAAAGAAGTTCAACCTCATTAATCCGGGAAATGCAAATCAAAATCTCAACGCTACATCACTTTGTACATGTTCAGGTGGTTATTATTTAAATTACCAGAGGTCACAAGGACTGGTGAAAGGGTAGAGAAAAAGAGAAACTTTGCACACCGTGGGCAGGGGTGTAGATGGGTGCGGCTGCTGTAGAAAACAGTATGGAAATTCCTAAAGAAATTAAAGCTAGAACTACTGTACGAGCCAGAAACCCCTCTCCTGGGTACATCCCTAAAGGAGGTGAAGTCATCACTTTTAAGAGACTTTATTCTCACTTTTATTCCAGCGTCTTTCACGATAAGCGAGATACAAAGCAACCAAAATGTGATATATATAAATATATAATATCATATCATATATGGCATAATGTACCATATACAAATATATAATATATATGAAAATAATATGTATGGTTATATATATAGTTATGCCCCACGTAAGATGTTTTTATTGATAATAGGCCACAAAGGTAACAGTGGTTTCATAAGATTATAGTGAAGTTGAAAAATTCTTATTGTTTATTAATTTTATAACTCCCTCGCCGTGATTGATATGGCTTAGTACATACATGCTAGCCCTAGTGTGCATTTGCCTGTGGTATTCAGTTTAGTAAAACCCTGTATACATTTGCAGGCTGGGAGCAATGGGCCGTATCACACAGCTGAGGTATAAAGGAAACTATACCATCCAGGTTTGTGTAAGTACTCTCTAGGATGTTGGCACAGTGACACCCTCTGAGAATAAATTTCTCATAACACATTCCCATCATCAGTTAGTGTGCATGTTCACAAATATATACATATATAAATATTAATCAACCCTTTTAAAAATGATATTAGAGACAATGCAGATCAAATTAGAAGACATTATGCTACATAAAATAAGCCAGACATTAGAAGGGAAAATATTGCATGATCTCATTTACATGTGAAATCAAAAAAGTCAAACGCATGAAAGAGAATAGAAAGGTAATTAACAAGGGTGGAGAGGCGAGGAAGAAATGGGGAGGTGTAGATCAAGTGGTACAGAATTGTAATTACATAGAATGAATGGGTCCAGAGACCTAATACCCAACGTGGGACTAGAGTTAATATTGTGCGGTGTACTGGAAATTTGCTAGGATAATAGATTTTAGGGGACGAGAAGAGGAAGGAGGGGAAAGGAAGGAGGGGGGAGGTGAGGAAAGAGAAAAGAGGGAAGGCGGAGTAGAAAGAAGAGAGGGAGAAAGGGAGGGAGGAGAGAAGGAAGGTACGTAGGAGTTGCTGGATGTGCTCATGCATTTCACTGCAGTGGTCACCTTGTTATATCCATGCTTATCAAAACGTTGTACAATTTGAGTTCACAACAAGTAAAACAGTGACAGCACCCATTTACATGGCAGCTCTGTGCCACAGCACTGGACAACGCCCGTGAAATCCGCCCTGCTCTTCACCCTCTGCTAGGCTGTCTGAGCTGTGTGATTTCCATACATCCGCAGCGTTTTCTGCTGGTTAAGCTGCACTTACCCAGGATCCAGCGGATCAAGGGTGCTGACTTATTTATTTACCTGCCTGCTCGGTGGGTCACTTGTCCACTCTCCTGTTAGTGTGCTGTCTACCAAGTCCTCCCACAATGCACAGTACAATCCTTGCTCAGAGTCTGCTTCCAGGAGACGCTAAACAAGACAGGTCCAACTTTCTTTACTTAGATCAGTGTGATTTCAACAAGAGCTCCCATCACTGTCCATGAAAATTAGTCAAATCTACATCCTCCTTGGCATTTCCAAGCTTTCTAACTCTTACCGTTCTAAGAAGTATTTCATGCTACTTAATTTTTTAGCTTGCATTTCTCTGTATGACAATTTTGTACACTTACTTGTATGTTTACATTTTGAGACTTCCTTTTTGCAAACTGTTCATATTATGTCAATTTTCTTCTTAATTTCTAGGAGTTTCTTGCCTTTCTGGGTATTAACCCTCGGTCAGTTTCAGACACTAGGAATGTCACCTGTTGTCTTTCTTCATGGTCTCCTTCAATAAACAGAAAATTTCAACATTTGTATTGTCAAATTCAAATTGCCACTTTGCCTTCTGACCTGTGCTTCTTATTAAATTTATACCTAAGTACCTAAAGAAATTTCCATGTAAATCCAGTGCATGTGCTAGACCACTACCACTACAGGAATGAATTGTTCGTGGAAGAAAAAGTGTCTTCTGTATTTCTCTAAAAGTGAAGAAACTTTTCCTGCAAGTACCCTTGGACTGCTGTTATCTGGTCGGCTTAAGCTTGGGCTCCTGAGCCAGCAGCTAGCACGGGCAACAGAAGTGCCAGTCACTGAGGCGCTGGAGACTGGCAGCCCTAGCCAGTGGCTCCTGACACAATACAGGCAGGAGAGAAAACCACCAGGTCTGCTACCACCACCTGTACAAAATTTTAGTTTTTTACTGTCCTTGTTTTATTTAGTGTTTTTATCAGTTATGACTCTAATTTTACCAAGTGACTTTTTAATAGCCACTAATATAAAAGCATGAAGTTTGTATCTTCTTTAGCCAATGTCGGAAATTATAATTTTCCTTATCATAAGCTACACCTAAATTACCATGATTTGCTGTAATGTGTCAGTTTTTGATGCACTGCTGGACTTTTATTTGCTAATTTCTTTTAGAAGTTTACATCTGTATTTGTAAATGAGACTAGTATATAGTTTTGAATTATTTTTGTTATTGTAGCTCCTGCTGGCATAGAATTTTTTAAATAAAGTTTTACAGTATTAAATTGTTCTGATTTCATAAGAAATGTTAGGTGCCAAAATTTTTCTAAGCTCCAGAATAACTTTTAGAGTATTAGTTATCTGTTCTTTTATACTCTGTAGTGCTACGAATCTAAGCCAAGGTCTCCCCACCTGTGAGGCAAGTGCTCTACCACTAAGCTGTACCCCGAGAATTATGGTCTTTAAAAGATAGTTAGAATGTAGCTGAAAAACCATCCGAACCTGGTGACTTTCATGATAGATCTTGAATCATCTTCCTGTCTTGTATCACTTTTCAAAATCTCTTATCTTCCTGATGACTCATTCGTATAGTCTGTGAGCACCTCCAGGCAACCAGCAGTGACAGTGCAGTACCGCCAGTTCCTGCTGCGGCTTTCCCCTTGCCTGCCTTGACTGGAACTAGGGACCTTGGGATCTCTCTGAAATCCTCTCATGCCTTTACGGATGCCACCCTGACTCCGGATAAGGGCGCCTCGCTAAGGCTCCCATCCGCTGGTCCACTCCTCTCCCTCGGTGCAACCAGCCCCTCTGCACAACTCGGTGTGTCTCCCTCTTGTATTTGAGTAGTATAAATCCGTTCATTCCACGAGCCTCTCCCAGCGTCACGCCCAAGGCTGCACTGAAATAATCTTCCGAGAGCCCCAAGGGAATCTACGACCCAGCTTTCAGCTGCGGGGTAACTGAGCTCTTCCCGCAGTCCATCATGTGCTATGCTCTGGGTCCCTGATGTTTGCAGGTATTTTTAAAATTTTCTCCCATAGAGTGAAACTCACTTAATATTATCTAGTAATTAAGTCACCAACTTGTCATCTCGCATGATTTTCTACCTCTGTTCTCAGAAAACATTACTAATCTGTTCGTCCTACTTTCTGTCATTATTATTTATGATTATTGTTGTGTAATTCCTGAAAACAGATTCTAAGTTTCTTGTGCTTCAGTTTTCCTTCTTTAATAACAAATATCATTAAAATTGTACTCAGTGGAATAAGCGCCTGCCTAGCAAGCACAGGGTCATGAGTTCGATCCCCAGTACCGCCAAAAAAAAAAAAAGATATTTAGGGGGCCGGGGATATAGCTCAGTGGAATAAGCGCCTGCCTAGCAGGTGCAGGGTCCTGAGTTCGATCCCCAGAACTGCAAAAAAAAAAAAAAAATTGTATTCATTTTTCCCTCCATGTTTGGCTGTATTTCACAGACTTGGGACTCTATTTTCCTTATGATTTGATATTCAAAGTTAAATTTGTTCTTTTTATGTTGATTTAATTGGATTATGATCAAACACTCTGCACCTTAGAACTGGTAAAAATTATTAATAAATAAATGAGAAAATGATTGGCACTGAGCCTAGTAGTTGCTGCTACAATTTTGATACGGTTTATGCCTGCCACTCCCTGCACCATCTTGAACCTGTGCAGGTCTGTAGCCCCCAAGTTATATGCTGAGGTACTAAGAGCATGATGTAATCTGGCTATAGTGTCTAGAAGCGGGGCTTCCGGAAAGTGATGAGGTTAAATAAGGTCATTAGGGTCGAGCCCATGACTGCAGCTGGGCTTGTAAGGAGGACAATGGAGACCACACACCCAGACACACAAGCTGATGTCTGCTGCCAAGTGAGGTCGCATGCCACCTGGCACTCCGCCAGCAGGAAGACCATCACCAGAAGCAAGCCGACATCTGCACTCTGGCTTTGAAGCCCCAAAACTGTGAGCTACTTTTCTACATGGGATTAGCCTAATTATTTCATGGAAAGGTAGTGCTCAGAGGGTCTCTCTAGAAAAGAGGTCAGGCTCCTAACCCAGTGTGCCTGGTTTCCCATTCTGGCTATGTCCTTACTGAATATGTGTTTTCATGATTTATTCAACCTATGTCTTAATTTCCTTTTCTAAAACCCCAGGTAGCAACCAGATTCCTTTACAAAGTTAACACGATGATATGGTGTGAGAACGTGTGTCCAGGAGAAATCTCTGAAACTAGGTTCAGGAAGTAAAATGGAATAATGGTTTCAGGCACAAACAGACCTAGAATTTTAAGTGATGCTGTGGTGCGTTCTCTCCACCTCGGCCTCTAGCTCTCCAGCGCTGAACTCATTTGCTCTCGCTGTGGAAATGCTTCCTCCTCAACTCAGGGGATGTAGCCATGGGCAGCTACGAATTTAAATCATGCCAATCGGGTCAGCTCGGTAAAAGGGAGAGTATCTTTCCTCAAGAAGGTCTGTGCCAGTCGCGTTGAAGATATTTAATTGGTCCTGCATGGACCACATGTTCATCTTTAAACAGTCCTTAACAAAATAGGTCTCCATTTAGCATGTCTGTAGCTGTGCCTGGGAGGAGAGAGGAAAATCCATGTGGACTATGTAATGGAGTAGTTTTCCAAAGGAAAATTACAGAAAAAGGTAAACAAAAAAACTAACAGAATTTTGTTATTTGTGAAATAGAGCCCAATTCATAATACGTGTCTCACCATGACCACAGACTGACCTTAGGGATGGTATTAAGTGCCATTCGATACGGTTGATTCTGGACTAAACTTCCTACAGCACAAGAGCTAGACGCATTCCCTTGAAAATGGCTAATGTGCCACTGGGTCTGGCTCCAGTTCTGGGCTCCTTTTGAACTGCTCTGGCCCAGGCAGTAGAGCTGTGATGAAAGTATGTATATTCTTTTTCAAACAAAAATCATAAGCAATAGCTGGGTTAGAGGCACACACACCTACAATCCCAGCACTCAGGAGGGTAAAGCTGGAGGCTCACTGTATGTAAATTCAAGGCCAGCCTAAACTGTATAGCAAGACGCTGACTCAGAAAAGAGAAAAAAAAAAAGCTACAGGCAGTGCTTTAAAATTTTTTCTAACATTCACTTCTCTCTATGGTACTATTCCATTAGCATTAGACATAATTATTAAAATTAAATTTATTCCTGTCTGTATTGAAATGCCTGGTCCAGACTTGCCTTTCCACTATAAAGGACTAGAAAACTGGGCAGAAATACGAGAGATGGCATTTTCAAACCTTACTAGGTTTGGGTGCTGGAGTCTCCTTTCAGAGGTGCTTTCTCTGTTCTCGGCCTAAAGCATAAATGGTGCCAAAGTTTTACATTTATTAAAAGTAGAGAAAAAGCTCTACGGAGAGGGTTTGGGCTAAGTACAAGCAGTACAAGCAGAAGGAATTAAAATGCTTTCTGCAGCAGGAGGATGGGCCTCCCTGGAGAGACACATCAGGCAGTGTGGAAGAGGCGCTGTGCGTTTTGTGTACTTTCCGGGCAGGCGATACTTCCTTAATAAAAACTTGCTTGAGTTCTCGGGGAAGGTCCATGTGCAGGGCTACCGAACCGTCCTGTGCACGAGTCCCACTTTCCCGTCCAGTGTTAGCCACACACTTCCTTCTAGCTTCGCAGATGCAGCCTGCTGGCAAACTGGAGATATCTACAGTCAGGTTTCGACTACTGCAAAAAGTGAATCGCACAAACTTTGATTTCTTGGGGTATATAAAACTTGAGTTTATACTAACTATATTACAGTCTATTAAGTATATCTATTAACAATATACATACCTTACCTTTAAAAGATTTTATTGCTGAAATATGCTAATCCCCTGAGCAGCTGAACACAGCACTGATGAACTTGCTTAAAGGAGGGATGCCGCAAACCTCGCACTTGTAAGGCAAAACCTGCAAAGTGCAACAAGGTAAAACACATCATATTGATAACGGATCTCATAAGACGGAGTCGCTGATGTGGAAGCAAATTGCTAAGATTTGCTCTGGCCTGCTAGGCGTCTGCTTCCATCACGTCACAGAAGGGGAAAACACGCGGAGAGCCTGGTGGTCTTGCTAACTTGCAGATTTCTAAGGTGGAGATTGGACTTTGAGAAACTGACACAACTGAAGCACTGACGCAGAGCACACTATAGGAGGGAGGAATTCAGTGAAAGCATTCCAGAAATGTGCACAGGAATTTCTCTGAGTCTGTTACCTAATACAAAGCCCAGGGCAAGGAGAGCAGCAACTGCACGCTGAACCGTTCCCAGACACGGAGACTGGGAGCCTCAGTTCCGGGCTGCCAGAGCGGACGGCCCTATTGAACACCTGGAGGCTGATGACCTAAACAAGGATATAGCCCTGGAGACTTAACCCGCCCACACACAAGAAGTAAACTAAAACCGAGAACAGAGAGCAAAGCTTACCTGTCGGTTACTTAGGGGCCTTGTCAAATGAAGTTCGGTATTCTTCAAAAGAGAACAAAATCCAGACATCCGACATGAACATTCATGTCTCTTTTCCAAGAACAATAAAAACAACTAGACCCGCAAACAAGAGAAAAGTGTTCTTACAGCAAATGAGCACTCAGTGATAACCGCCCAAACGCCAGAGGTGAAGGAAGACTGAGAAAAATATTAAAGCAATCTTTAGAAATGCAAAAGGAACTACAGAAGGATATAAAATATAATAAGGAAAGCTGAGAGTCATAGAAAAACTAAATGAAGTGTGTAGAAATTAAAAAACTGTCTCTGAAAATAGAAATTGGCTGGATGTGCTAAATAAGACATTTGATGCTGTAGAACAGAATATCAGTGACTGGAGAGCATACAAAAGAGAAACTGTTCAATATGAAGTACAGAGGACAAAATATTTTTTAACATTTAACAAAACCTCAGTCACCTGTGGGATAATATCAAGTAGTCTAACATAGAGTTCCAAAAGTAGAAAGAAAAGCAAAAGAAAAATTTAAAAACATAGTACCCCAAAGTTTTCCAACCTTAAATTATAAACCTTCAAATTCAAGTTTCATTAACCATAAAGACAAGACTTTAGAAGGTGGCTGGGTCATGGGCATGCTGTTCTCACCAGTGGGTCAGTCATGGGCACGCGGTCCTCCCCAGTGGGTCAGTCAGGAGCATGCTGACCTCACCAGTGGGTCAGTTGTGGGCATGCGGTCCTCCCCAGTGGGTCAGTCCACTGATGCGATCCTAGCTGAATGCACAGTCATGAGGCAGAGCCCAGTCGGAGGAGGTAGGTACCTGGGAGGAGGCCTATAGCAGGTTTATCTCTCGCTGTGGCTCTCTCCCTGTGCTGTTTCCAAGGTGCCTCAGGTTGGACAGTTTCCTCCAGCCCCCGCCATGTTGGAGCCAGCTGACCATGGACTGAAAGCCCTGAAACTGTGCACCAGAACAAGCCGTCTCCTGCTGGAAGCTGTGGCTGGATCCAGCTGACCATGGACTGAAAGCCCTGAAACTGTGGACCAGAACAAGCCGTATCCTGTGGGAAGCTGTGCACGTCAGGCACCTTGTCCCACCAAGGGAAAGCTGAGAGACACAGATGGAAAGGGTGGGAGAGGAACATGCAATTATACCTGCGTAAGGCTCTTATATTTTAGGTGGGACAGTATTATTTTAGGGTGAAATGTGATAAAGTCCATGCTATAATCTTAGTGACTACTAAATAGGTAAAAGAACAATAACTAATAAGTCAATAGTGGAGATAACATGCAATGCTAAAAGATACTAAATTCAAAAAAGCTAGGAAAAACATAAAAGGGACAAAAGTAGAAGGGGCACATAAACAATATCATGATGATAGACCTAAACCCAATAATGCTAATAAATATCACAAATATAAATGGTAAACACTCCTTTTATTAAAAGAGAGATGGCAAACATTTTCTTAAAGCAATATTCCATTACATATGATCTAAGTATACTCACTTGAAAAACTAAAATACCATAAAAAGCATACCTAATTATCCTAATCATAAGAGAACTAGTGTAATCACATTAGCATCAGACAAATTAGACTTCAAGACAAAAGGTTTTACCAAAGCAAAAGAAGGTTGTTTCATAATGATAAAGGGTTAATTTATCCAGAAGATCTGCACATAATTATAAAACTTCACAATCTATGAAGCAAAACACAACTGAAAGAAGGAACAGACAAATCTACAATGATAGCTGAAAATCTCAACACTCCTGTCTCAGAATTGATAAAACCAGTAGGCAGAAAATCAGCAACAGTACAGAAAATGGGCAAAACTATCAATCAGTTTGATTTAATTGACAGTTATAGAACACTCCACCCAGCACCTGTGGAGCAGATGTTCAGTTATAGAGCACTCTGTCCAACACCTGTAGAGCAGATGTTCAGTTATAGAGCACTCCACCCAGCACCTGTAGAGCAGATGTTCAGTTATAGAGCACTCCACCCAGCACCTGTAGAGCAGATGTTCAGTTATAGAGCACTCCGTCCAACACCTGTAGAGCAGATGTTCAGTTATAGAGCACTCCACCCAGCACCTGTGGAGCAGATATTCAGTTATAGAGCACTCCCACCCAGCACCTGTAGAGCAGATGTTCAGTTATAGAGCACTCCACCCAGCACCTGTAGAGCAGATGTTCAGTTATAGAGCACTCCACCCAGCACCTGTAGAGCAGATGTTCAGTTATAGAGCACTCCATCCAACACCTGTAGAGCTGTTCTTTTCAAGTACACATGAAGAGTGACCAAACTGGCCAGATCTAGCCCCTAAAACAATTCTCAGTAAACTTAAAAGAATTGAAACAGTGAAAGTATTCTGACTACAACAGAATACTTGCTCGGAGGACTGAGCAAGCTGAAAAGGAGAAGGGCAGGGGAAGGAGACTGAAAATTCACAGTAGACAGAGAACCCGGGCTGACACTCGCTGGAGGGAGCAGACTAAATGCCCCACCAGGATTTCTGAGAAAAGGAGAGGGTCTGGGACTTAGAGAACCAAAAACAGCAGATGTGGAATGTTGTGCAGCGTTAACCTTGCTCCGAAACCTGCCTGCAGATCATGCATCAAACAGATCTGTTTGCATTTTCAGATTCCCTTAATCCCAAAGTTACTAACAAGGTTTAAGTGAGTATGCAGCTGTGTATAGGTATGGATCCGTGTTTTAATTTTTACAGTGGTTCTTTTGCAGGTGGACATCATGATAATTGATAATACACACAAAGCATTGAGCTTTCCACAGTTGACTCAATCAAAACGTGGGTAAACTAAATGAATAAAGACTGTCTTAGTTACTTTTCTTTCATCGCTAAGGCAAAATACTCAACACCCAAAGTTAAAGGGGCAAAGGCTTATTTATTTATTTATTTATTTATTTATTTATTTAGTCTTTTTGACACAGGGTCTCACTATGCAGTTCAGGCTGCTCTTGAGCTCACTTTGTAGCCTAGGCTGGCCTTGAACTCATGGTGATCCTCCTGCCTCAGCTTCCTGCTGCAGCCTATAATTTTGGGATTATAGGCATGTGCCACCATGCCCCACAAGGGAAAGGTATATTTAGCTCACAGTTTGTAGAGGTTTCAGTCCATAACTGGCTAGCTCCAAAATAGAGTGGCTTGGCAGAGGGGCATTTCAGGGCACAGGTTACAGCACCCACAAGGTAGCAGAAGCAACAAGGGACCTTAACAGCATCTTTCTGCCCCTTATATTATATTCAGGCCACAGGGATTAGGGAGGTGCCAAACCAATCACTGAGCTGATTTAGTGATCACCTACCCATAATCTGAGGACCCTTAATCCTAGCATTGCACAATGAATCAATCATACACACCTTAGATTCAGCCAGCTCTGAAAAAGCCCCACCTATGACCACATGAGGCTTTGAGGGGCATCTACATGCAAACTGTAATAGAGACTTCTGAAAAGAAACAGCAGAAATATCCAATATGTACATTAAACATGTTCAACATCTTTACTCACTACAGACATAGAAATTAAAATAACTATGATATTCCAAATAACAAATGCTGGCAAGTTTGTGAGGGAAAAGGAACTCTTCCACACTGCTGGTAGGAATATAAACTAGTACAATCACTATGGAAAACAGTACAGAGCTTTCTCAAAAAACTAAAAATAGAAAATCTGTTAAACACTTCTGCATTTCGTCCAAGAGATAAAGGCACCATACTACACAGATACATGCATACACATATTTATAGCAGGGAAATTCACAACAGACAAACTATGGAAGCAGGCTGAGTACTCAATAACAGATAAAGGGATAAGAAAATGCATATTTATAAGATGAAGCACTATTCAGCAATAAAAAAGGGTAAATTCAAATCACTTGTAGGAAAATGGATGGAACTTGAAAGCATAATAGTAATTGAAATAAGTCAGACACAGGAAGTTAAACTCAGAATATGAATAAATCAAAGAGAAAAAAGAGTAATGGAAGGGAACAGAGAGATAGATTTCTTAGAGATGAGGAAGGGAAGAGAAGGCAAAGGGGAGGGAGGACAGTATGGAGAAGGAGACTAGGGTTTCAAAATGATCAAGATACAATATCTGTACCAATTTCCCAAAGAAAATGCAATCATTGTGTATCAGAAACAGATATCAATTAAAAATTTTAAAACAGTTCAATCTGCAGCTAACATTGTATATAGTGATGAAAGACTGGGACCCCACCCGCAAGATCAGTAACAATGATTCCAGCTTTTACTAATTCTAATTCAGCATTGTACTGGAAATTCTAGTCAGAATTTTTAATGGAAAGGGGAAATGAGAGTCATCCAAGTTGGAAATAAGCAAATAAAACTATCTCTAATCACAAATATCATGGTCTTGTGCTATAGTATCAACACTGGTGCTTCCTACCCACTCGAAGTCATACTAGACATTCTAGCCATCAAGGTAATGGTGTTAGGAGAGGCCTTTGGGGAGTGATTAAATATGAGGGTGGAGCCCCATGGGTGAGATTAGTGCCCTTATTAAAGAGACCACAGAGATCTCTCTCATCCCTTCCATAATGTGAAGATGTATGGAGACGATTCTACGAACCGTAAAGGAGGCTGTCACCAGCCACTGAGTCTTCCAGTTCTCAGATGACTTTTGACCTCCCCACTTCTAGAGCTATGAGAAATAAATTTCTGTTGTTTGTTTAAAAACTACTCAGTTTATGGCATTTTATTATAAGATAGACTAAGACATCTTACGTACAAAAAATCTTAAATAATTCACAAAAACTGCTATAGTTAATAAGCAAAGTCATCAAAATAGCAAGATACACATTAAAATGCAAAAGTGTTATTTTTCTTTATAATGAAAAAAGAAAATAATTCCACTTATAATAGTATAAAATAGGATACTTCAAAATACATTTCATCAAGAAGTTGCAAAACTTGTACACTGGAAACAACAAAACATTGCTGAAAGTAATTAATGAATATTTAAATAAATGGAAAAGTATCTATTTTAAAGGATTAGAGGGCTTACTATGGATTAAGATAGCAGTGTTCCTCAACTCAGCCTACAGATTCAATGCAATATCTGTCAAAATCCCAAAGGCCTTATTCGTAGATATGAAAAAAACTTCAAATTCATATAGAATTTCCAGTTACCCCACATAGCCAAAACAATCTTTTAAAAGTAATGGTAAAGTTGGGAGACACATTTCTGGATTTCAAAACTTACTGCAAACCCACAGTAATCAAAACAGTGGGAGACTGCCATGTGGTGGATATACGGGCCAGAAATAAACGTGGTGACTCAGTGTTCAACAACAGTGCCAACGTGGTACAACAGAGAAACAACAGTCTCCTCAACCAGAAGAAAATACAGGACAAATCTTCATGACTCTGGATTTGGCAATAGGTCTTAGTGCTAATAGCAAAAGTACAGGTAACAAAACAATTACTAGATAAATTTTAACCAAATTTAAAATATTTGTGTACTCAAGGATACTGTGGCTAAGATGGGAGAACAACCCATGAAATAGGAGAAAATATCTATAAATCACATATGTCATAGAGTCTACTGTCCAGAATATATAAATGTCCCTTATAGTTCAACAACATAAATACAGACAACACAATTTTACAATGGGCAAAGAACTTGAATAGATATTTTTCCAAAGAAGATATGGACCACAAGCACATGAAAAGATGCTCAACATTGTGGTTATTAGAGAAAAGAAATAAAAACCACAATAAGATTCCCTGTAAACCCTAATAAATAAAAAATAGAAAACAAATATCAGCAATTATAAAAAAATTAGAACCCACAGACATTGCTGTTAGAAATATAAGGTTTTGTAGCATTATGGAAAACAGTTTACTGATCCTGAAAAAGGTAATAATAGAATTATCATATGACCCGATAGTTCTATTCCTAGGTATATGCTCCCCAAACTTAAAAACAAGTATTCAAACAAAAACTGGCACACAAATATTCATCAAAACATTATTCACAATAGCTAAATGTTGGAAACAGCCCAAATGTCCATCAACTGATGAATGGGTTTATTCATACAATGACTACTTACTCATGAAATGAAGTATTGATACATTATACATCACGGATGAGCCTTTAAAAATGTTATGCTAGGTGAAAGATACAGATATGAGGTCACAGGTTGCATTTTCATAAGATATAGCCAGAATAGACAAACCCAGGTAGATGAAAGAGATTAATGTTTGTCAGAGGAGAGAATATGGAATGACTTTAAAAGGATCTAAATATCCTTTTAGCTTGATGAGAATATTTTAGAAATAGAGATGATGCTTCCACAATTAAACATATTAAACCAATGAAATATACACAGTAAAATTATTAATTTTAATTTTATGTTACATGAATTTTATCTCAGTAATAAATTAATAGAAAAATAAAAGTGGGAAATCCCAAATTATTTAGAAGTTAAACAAAACATCTCTAAATAACCCTTGAGTTCAAGAAGAGGTCAATAAGAAAATTAGAAAATATTTTAACTTTGAAATAAACATATAGTATATGAAAATGTATGAAATGCATTTATAGAATTTAAAATAATGTTTACTATTTTAAATAATTTTATGTTTAAAAAGAATAAGGATCTAAATCAATTATCTAGGCTTCGATCTTAATACTCAGGATGAGAATAAGAGGAATATAAACAAGAAAAAATGTTAAATTCAAAGCGAAGAAAATGAAACTACAGAGTAGAAAGCAATACTATAAACAATAAAAATAGAGAAAAATCAGTGAAATGATAAACTTTTTCTTTGAAAAAATCAATACATCTACAAACATCTAGCTATTCTAGGTATTGTAATCAAGACAACAGAAGACACTGTTTACTAACAGTAAGATCAGAAGGAGGTACATACTATCCATAGATCCTGCTAGTCTTCAAAAGAATAGCAGGAGATGATCATGAAGCACTTTATGCCAGTGAATCCGTTAGATGAAACAGAAACATTCCTTAACAATCCCGGCAGATTGTGCTTTTGCAAAATTGGTACAACAACAATTCCCATCCCACATTGTCTCTCCGAATTTTTCTCTCCATGCCTCACACCTTTGAGCCTCAGCAGAATTTTGCAACTGTTGCTACTAAGAGAAGACAACAGAAGTGAAGAAATGACACTGTTACTCCCAAAAGTAGGTCATAAAATGCCAGAGAAAGACAAACTGCCATCTTCAATACAATCCTGAATGTGAGCTTGTGTAAACAGATGCATCCCTGCCCCACCCTCCCTTCCTCTCTCTCTGTTTCTCTCCAAATATATGTCTTATTTTTCTCATTGCTGAAACAAAATACCCAATACCCAGAATTAAAGGAGGAAAGGTTTATTTTGGCTCACAATGTGTAAAGGTTTCACTCCATAATCAGCTGGCCCCAAGGCAGGGTGGTGTGGCAGAGGGGCATCACAGAGCAGGCAGGAAACAGCAGCAAGCAATGGCAACAGTCCCATTTCCGCCTCTCATATTTGATACTGGCATTCACACCCAGGGTGGGGCATCCTTAATCCCAGCATCACACACCCTAGATCCAACTACCTCTGAAAAACCCCACCTACAGCCATTTCGGGCACATCTAGACATAGGCCATAACTATATATATAATTTTTGCAGAGTGCATACAATTCTTTGGACACATTGTCCAAAAGCACCTGCCTAATTTTTGATGACTTGAGTTTAGCTAATCCCAGTGGAAAACCATGCTACGTTTCTCCTCTATTTAGTTAGATAACACTTCCGTAACAGTGAGGTCAGAGTCATTCAGCCTTCCTTATTCTTCTGTGTTTTTAACAACTGCGTCTGTGCCCAGATGGTCTGAATCACGGCCTCCTCAACACACGCACACTTTACCATTATTTCTGGCTCCTTTCTTTCTAAGAGTTGAAGTCACAAGATAAGTGACAATTTCTAAAGGCTAATTAAGAACTTTTCTGCACATGTCCTATTTAATTAGCTTCTGTTAACCTTGATTGTACTCAAAATTTTTACATTCTACTTATATTTATTCTACTTGTACGACTATCATGAAATAACAGAGAACCACTATTGTTCTAAACTTTTCCAGGGAATGGTCACTATATTGTAGTAAAGGAATTAGTAAAATAACATAATGTTAATGCACAGACTCTTTAATCTGAATCTATTTAATACTGATGAAGTTTCACAATTGCTGTGCATGTTTCAGGGCAAACAGGTAATTTTTCTATGGCATTACAGCACCCGGTGACTGCTTTAGAATTTCTTAACAGGAAAGTGACAAATACAAAAGCATCTCAAATTCTAATGCTTCTCAAATTAGAAAAATAATCTGTGTAAAATACATCTGTGAAACTTGCTAAAAATGTAGATTCCCTTTCCCTCTGTGTGACCTTTATACTGAGCATCCCTCACTTCATCTGATCCCCTTCATGAATAAAATGCAAATTAGTTCTGTATTAAAGGTATTCGAGACAGAATAAATCAATAAGTGCAAACATCTTAGTACAATACCAAATACATAGTAGTTATATAGTATCAAGATTCTAATTCAGTAAATCTTGTGCCAGGCCTGGCAATCTGTATATTAAAAATAAGTAGCCCCTCCCCTGGTAATTCTATTGCAAGTGATCTAAGAACTGATCATATATTAGGAAAGTATTCCTTTGTATCTAGACAGTGATTTCCAGTCCTGCTTCTGACTCAGAATTATCTGTGGAGTCTTTTAAACTATGACTCTTGAGTTTTGCTCCCCAGAAATTCTAACACTGCATGTCTGGCATGAAGCTCAAAGTAATCCAAATGTTAACCAGAGTTGAAGATCACTACTTCCAAATCTCCAAATAGTTTTTTCCAATTCCATAGTGGAAAAACTGAGTGTACATCTGATGTGTGATCACATAGCAGTGACTGAATCTAAAAATGTATTGCAGTCCCAGACATATTGCCGCCCGTGCCCTCAAGCCCTCCCTCCCCCTCCACACACACTCCCCCGGCATTCCTGCCACTTTCTGAAGCAGTTCTGGAGTTCTCTTTCTCGCCCTCTTTAGATGCACGGTCACAGCTGCTTCGATATCCTGAATTAATTCAAAACACTTACCTCGGTAATTTTTTTTAATTTAAGGAGAAAAACATCAAAACCAGACAATAGAAGAGTAAAAATGGTTAGTACTTTGCATATTGTTATCTTTAAATTAGTTATTCAGAGTACAAGATATCAGCATTTAATTGTCCAAACAATATTAGCACAAACCTTTCTTTTCAATGAACTAAGAGAAATTAGTAGTATAACTGTATATTCCTTTGCTTTTCCCTTCCTTCTTTCTCCATCCCCCCACCCCAGTTTCTCTTTCTTTTTGAAGTTTCTTCCCATTTTATGATACCTATTCTACCTTTTGGATCTCATTTACTCTTTCAGCTTCTCACATTACTGAGACAATATAAGTTTGCACATGTGTATCTGGTTTATTTCACTTATGAGAATGGTCTCAAGTTGCATCCATTTACCTATAAAAGTCTCCAGTTTATCCTTCTTTATGGCTGAGTAGTACTCCATAGTATTAAAAGACCATGTCCTTTCTATCCATTCTTCAGTTAATAGGTATTTGGGTTGTGTCTATGATTTAGCTATTACCAATTGTGCTGCTATAAACATGGGTGCACCTATGGCACTGTGGTACAATGTTTTTAATTCTTCTGGGAAGAGACCCAGAAGGGGAATAGCTGGGTCGAACAGGACCTCCAATCCTAATTTTTTGAGGGATCTCTACATTGATTTCCACAGTGGTTGCACCAGGCTGCACTCCCAGTAACAATGGAGAAGGATTTCTTTTTCCCCACAGCCCATCCAGCATTTGTTATTGGGTGATTTCTTGATGATAGCCATTTTTTCCAGGGGTGACATAGAATCTCAGTGTTGTTTTAATTTGCATCTCTTGAATGACAAGTGATGTTGAACATTTTTTCATATATTTATTTGCTATTTGTATTTTCATCTGAGAAGTGTGTATTCATCTCAGACGCCCATTTTTGGATTGGGTTTGTAAATTTGGGAGGTCTGATTTTTTTTAGTTCTTTATATGTTCTCAGTAGTGATCCTGTGTCTGAGGAACAGCCGGAAAACATTTTTCCTACGTTGTGGGTTGTCTCTTCACTCTGTTGGTGTTTTCTCTTGTGTGCAAAAGGTTTTTTTAAAAGTGAGATCCAAATTGCTCATTCTCTGTGACAGCTCCTGTGTGGTTGGGGTTTTATTCATACAGTCTTTGCCTACCCAGTGTCTTAAAGAGATTTGCCTGGTGCACCTTCCAGCAGACTTAATGTTTATGTTTTAATATTTAGATCTTTAATCTACTTCAAATTTAGTTTAGTGTATGGTGAAAGATGTGGACCCAATTTTAATCTTCGGGATGTGCAGACTCAGTATTTATTTATTATTGAGAGTCTTATCTTTCTTCCAGTGAATGTGTTTGGCACCTTTGTCAAAGATAAAGGTGGCTGTGTGTGTCTGGAGATCTTTCTGTGTCTTCCAATTGGTTCTACTCATTTCGGGTCTTTTTCTTTTTCTTTTTCTTTTTTTTTTTTGCCAGTACCATGCTGTTTTTTATCACCATAGCTTTATAGTATAATTGCAAGTCAGTAATTATGATGGCCCATATCTTGCCTTTGTTGCCCAGAATTGCCTTTACTATTCTAGGTCTCTTCTGGTTTCAAATGAATTTTAGGAATGTTTTCTCTAAGTCTATGTCTTGGTTACTTTTCTCTTGTTGCTGAGACAAAATACCCAACACCCAAAGTTAAGGAAGGAAAGGTTTATTTAGCTTACAGTTTGTGGAAGTTTCAGTCCATACTTGGCTGCTTCAGAGGCAGAGTGGCACATGGCAGAGGGCAAACTGTTCATGGCAGCAGAGCACAGCAAAACAAGCAGAACAAAAGGGACGAATGGCTGCAAGTAGCCTCTTCTCTTCCCTTACATTGTAAAACCGCCTACCCCCACCCAGGGGGCGTGTAGCTTTCACACAATCTCCATGCCTTCCTTTTCCACAGGCTCAGGATGTATACAAAGTAAGCACTCTGGCTTCCTGCTGAATCACTCAGTTAAACCTCCAGATTCCCCAAGTTGACACAATGTATCAACCGTAACAGTCTATGAGATATGTTATTTGAATTTTTGTTGGAATTGCATTAAATCTGTATAACAGTTTTGGAAGTATGGCCATGTTCACTATATTGGTTCTTCCTACCAAAGAACAAGAGATATCCTTCCATTTTCTTATATCCACTTCAACCACATTTTTCAGAGTACATTAGTTTTCAGTGTATAGTTATTCTACATCCTTTATTAGATTCCTAGGCATTTCATTTTTTTTGGATGCTATTATAAAAGATGTTGTTTCCCTAATTTCTCTCTTAGTGAATTTGTTATTCATGTACAGGAAGACTATTGACTTTTGAGTGATGATTTTGTATCCAGTTATGCTACTGAATTTGTTTATTAAATCTAGCACTTTTTCAGTGGAGTTTTGTGAAGCTTCTATGTGCAGTAACATGACATCTGCAAATAATGAGAATTTAACTTCTTCCTTTCCTTCCTTCCTTCCATTCCTTTTATTTCTTTCTCTTGTCTAATTGCTCTGGCTACAGTTTCCAGGGTTCTGATGAATAACAGTGGAGACAGTGAACGTTCTTGTCTTGTTCCTGATCTTAGAGAGGAAGCTTTCAGTCTTTATCCATTTAGTATGGTGTTGGCTGTTGGTTTGTCATATATGGCTTTGTCAGATTGAGATAAAGACCATCTATTCCAATTTTCTGTAGGGTTTTTATCATGAATTGGTGATGGGCTTTGTCAAAAGCATTCTCTGCAACTACTGAGATTATTATACAATTTTTGTCCTTGTCTCTGTTAATACGGTGTATTACATTTACGTATGTATGTATGTTGAGCCATTACATTCATTCATTCATTTATTTATTTATTTATAACCTGGGATGAATCCCAGTTGCTCATGGTGTATAATCTTCTTGATGATTTTCTGCATTCTGTTTGCCAGCATCTTAAGATACTGTATCTTTTTGCATCTATGTTCATTAGGGAGATTGGCCTGTAATTCCTTTTCTTAGTTGGATCATTGTCTAGTTTTGGTATCAGCATAATGCTTGCTTCCAGGAATGAATTTGGGAGTATTGTTTCCCTTTCAATTTCATTAAAGAGTTTGAGAAGTAGTGGTATTACATCTTCTCTAAATTTCTTGTAAAATGCAGCAGTAAATCCATCAGGTAGGTTTTTAGATACATCTTTTATTTCATTGATTGATTTGGCTTATTTAGGATTTTTATATCTTCTTGATTCAGCATTGGTAATTTATAGTATCTAGGATGCTGTCCATTTCTTCTGCATTTTCCATATTATTAGAATACAAGTTTTCAAAGTTGGTAGAGGTGATCTTCTGGATTTCTGCAAGGCCTGTTGTGATTGCACCCTTTTTATTCCTAACTGTGTGGATTTGAGTCTCTTC
Source organism: Dinomys branickii (assembly GCA_004027595.1). NCBI lineage: Eukaryota > Metazoa > Chordata > Mammalia > Rodentia > Dinomyidae > Dinomys > Dinomys branickii. The sequence goes on along the minus strand of PVLD010007335.1, from coordinate 32,875 downwards.
TTTCTATTTTTGATAAGGTTGGATAAGAACTTTTTGATTCATTGCTTCTTCATGTTATTTTTAGTCTCTAATACACTAATTTCTGCTCTGACCTTTGTAATTTCCTCCCTCGGAGCTTTTGGCTTATACTGCTGTCCTTTTTCTAGAAGTTTGAGGTTCACCATTAAATTATTTATTTACCCTTGCTCTATATTCCTGATACAGGTATTCACTGTTATAAATTTCCTTCTTAGGAATGCTTTCATTGTGTCCCATAAGTTCTGGTATGTTGTACTGTTGTTATCATTTAATTGTAGAAACTGTCTAATTTCTTCTTTAATTTCATCTGTGACCCATTGATTATTCAAGAGGGTGCTATTTAATTTCTATGTGTATATGAAGTTCTTGTGGTTTCTCTTGCCACTGATTTCCAATTTCAATGCACTATGGTCTGATAATATACATGGGATAACTTCAATTCCCTGCATTTACTTAAGCATGTACTATGAGCTAGTATTTGGTCTACTTTGGAGAATATTCCATGTGAAGATGAGAAGAATTTTTATGCTGATGTTGTGGAGTGGAACACTCTATAGACATCTACTAAGTCTATTTGTTCAAAAGTTTGGTTCAGTTGTAATATTTCATTGTTGATTCTTTGTCCAGCTGTGTCTTTTTGTGACAGTGGGGTATTGAGATCCTCCAATACAATTGTATTAGTGTTTATTTGATTTTTCATGCCCATTAATATTTGCTTTATATAGTTGGGCACACTGGTATTTGTTGCATTTATATTTATGATTATTATCTCTTCCTCTTGGATTGTTCCCTTTACAAGGATGTAGTGGCCATCTTTATTTCTCTCAATCAGTCTTGGTTTGAAATTCACTTTGTGTGAAAATAAAAGAGCTATCCTTACTTTTTTCTGGGTTCCTATCACACGGAGTATTGTTTCCTATCCTTTGACTTGCAGTCCATGAATTTTTTGAATTAAATATTATTATATATAGCACATTATTGGACCTAACTTCTTGATCCACTCTGCCAGTCTGTGATTATTGACTGGTGAATCAAGACCATTAACATTGATGGTTATAACTGATATGTGTTGACTTATCCTTGTCATGTTATTTTCCTGTTGTTGGCCCCCCTCTCTTTTTCTTCTTCCCTCCGTTTAATTGTTTCTCTTGCCCAGTGTAGTCCTTCTGTTGCTGTTTATGGGGTTGTAGTCCTTGTTATCTCTCTCTAGAATGTCCTTCAAAACACTCTGGAGTGCTGGTTTGGTAATCATAAATTTCCTCAGATATTGTTTGTCATGGAAGTATCTTATTTCTCCATCAGTTTTGAAAGATAGTTTTGCAGGGTACATCAATCCGGGTTGAAGGTTGTTTTCCTTTAGAGTTTGATATACTTCACTCTAAGCTCTCTTTGATGTGAGGGTTTGTGCTGAGAAGTCAGCTGTGATTCTGATGGGCTTTTCCTTTATAGGTGATTTGTTTCTTTTCCCTAACAGCTTTTAAGATTCTATTCTTGTGTTGAATTTCTGGAATCTTAGCTTCGATATACCTGTCTGTAGATATTGTTTTGGTCATAGCTAATTGTAGTTCTATATGCCTCACTTAATCGTACGTCAAATTCTTTTCTCTACCAGGGAAGTTTTCTGCCATGACATCTGTGAACAGATTTTTATCGTTTGTGCTATCCTTTGCTTTTTCATTGACTCCAGTCAATCTCAAGCTATTCTTTGCATCATCTAGCATCTGCTGTATTGATTTCTCATGGTCCCTTGCTATTTTTAAGAAATCTTTCTTTCCATGATTGCTAATTGCAAGACTGTCTTCTGTATCTGCAATCCTGTCCTCACATTGGCTTAATCTATTGCAAATACTGTCAGTGGAATTTTTATTCTCCTGGATATCTGTTTGAATCTGCCTTATGGATTCCATTTTTTTCCTATGCTGAGCATTCATGGCTCCATAATTTTCTTAGCCCCTCTATTTTTTGGCTGTATCTGTTCCTGAGTCACTGAGCATGGTTTTTATTGTGGACACCATCTCTGCAATGATCTGAGAAATTATTTCTAGGTTGATTTTTTTTAAGAGCCTCATTAAATTGCTTTTTTGTTACCACTTCAGAGAGGCCAGGTGGGTGGCTTTTGGATTATCCTACCTCATTGCCCCTAGGTTTGCCTTTGGTGAACAGGATGCCTAGAGTTGCAACTTGTTTAAGTGTCTTCTCATTTTCTTTTCTTTTATTTGCTTTTAATTCCTGGGGTGATGCTTGTAAACTGCCTATGGTGGGTTGCTTTATTTCTAATATTTAGAACCCTTAGGAAATGACTACTTGTCTGAGGTATCTTCTGAATAGCTGGTTTGTGGGTTTTGAGTCTGTTGCAAGATCCTATCTCTTCAATTTGTTGGGGATAAGGAATTGCTGCCTGTTCAGCCCAGCCCCTGGTTCTTCGGCACTGGACCACAGTATTTTCTGAGACCCTTAGTCAATATCAATTTTGGAATACAAGGAAGAACATCTGTTGAGAACAATTATGTCACTTTTGGCTATAGTGGTACCATCAGCAATGACAATCACATTAAACATGGCCTAGAAAATGACACAGCTAGCCATTAATTTGCCACCTTTAACCTTATGAACTGTATTCATGGTTTTATAACAAAATCTAAAACAAACCAGAAAATTATATGCAGTACACAGTCCTTAACAAGTCAATTTTGTCTCAGGGGTTAAAATTTAAAGTGGGTTAGGGAGAAAATAGAGCAGTGGAAGAAGAGGAAGAGATTACAAGTAAGGCTGGAAGACAAAGGAGAATCACACTGACTTTGGAAATCTGGTACAGAAGACTGGAAGGAAAGAGAGAAGGAACAGATAAAAGGAACAGAACCACAACCACAAAGAGGCTAGAAACCATGTTAACACTCATGTAAAAACAAGATCAAAAATGAAGGAGAAAAAAATCACATACAAAAAAAGAGAAACAAGAAAAACATCTACTTCCAGTGATGCCCCTGCTGTCACCAGTAGATGATGTGTAGAGACAGTGCCCTTTCCTATGTTGGTTTATCCCAAAAAGCCAGCAGTAGGTCTTTCATGGGGTAGTGGACAATCTCAGCAAGCCCGCACCTTCTGATGGAAACCGGACTCATTTGGCCTGCAGTTGTCCACACACTTTCCACGGGACTGAGCCCAGTTAGGAGCTCTTACATGGAGCCAGCAGCCACTTGGAGTTCTGGGCTTGGTTGGCCCCTCTCCAAGAGGGCTCCTGGGCAATTGCCCTCTTGCATGAGACAACTGAGCCCTCAGCACTCACTGCCAGCTAGTGCAGTCTTTCACATCCACTGCACTCCTCCACTACTGTGTCTCTCTGTGGAGGTCTCTGGAGTCACCAGCAGTCACTGTTTGTGCACAAGTTTGAACCACTCCTCTAATGTAGTGAGTCGCAACTTAGGGAAAAGCCACTACTGGCTACCTCCTTCTTCTTTGTTGAAGTTGCTCTCTTCACTCTCTCCATGGGCTTCAATTCATGCTTCAGATCCTTCCTGTGTGCAGAGGACCTACTGCCCTCTTTCTTGTCTTCTTCATATTGCTATATTCCAGCATCTGGATGGTGATTCTCAGAGAGGCTCTTTCTCTACCGCTTACTGCTCCACCATCTTGGCGCTCTCCCTACGCTGATCATTTTTAATTTGAGGAAGAGAAACAAGAGACATGGTGCCAGATCGAGTGAATAAGGTGGGTCAGAGCCCACTGTAATACTTTCACAAACCTGCTTTCTATTACATAGCGCTCAGCAGCAGTGTTCACCTACTTTTTAATCACACCTTGTGCTATAGTTAAGATTTGCAAGGGAATAGACTTAATACAGGACACATAATTTACAGGATTATGTTATAATATTCACCCAAAACATCAAGTGCAAAAGAGTGCAAGCAATCTATCTATTCATTGGAGACCCAAAGAATCCAGCTGAGGTGCCAGATCCCACAGCAATGTCCTACATCAGTCCAGCTGAAGACCTAGAGCCTGTTGTACAGATGCATATCAGGGGGAAATTATATAACCATAACTTAACAGTGCACAATTATGCATGTTCCAGTGAGGCCAGCATATGAGAATGTAACTAGGTGATAGCAACCTGTATAGAAATATACAATAAAGATGCAAATGGCTCTTGTGCTCTGTTCTGCTTCATGCAGCTGCTGTTGCTGATGTCTTGCACATGTATGCTCTTTAACCTGGGGACCTCACCCTAGAAAACCTCCCTTGGGCCCCCAAGTAGGCCAGTGCCATTGTTAGTGTTGGTTTATATCCTTCAAAAGTTCATGTGTTGGTAAATTAATCCCCAAACTCATTAATAATGAGATTCAGAGCTATGGACTTTGGCAGTTGCATAGGATTAGATGAAGTCCTGGGCTGGACCTCATGGTGAATTTATTGGCTTCACAAGAAGAGGAAAAGAGACCCAAACTAGATGGCTTTCTCTGTCTCACCATGTCTTGAAGTAGTAGAGGTCCATCACTGCATGCCAAGCAAATGATGGCACCATGCTCTTGGACTAACCAGCTTCTAGAATCATGGCCTAAATAAATTATTCTTTGTAAATTACTCACTCTCAGGTATTCCAGTATAGCCACAGAAACTACACAAGGACATTCATGTAGCCACCCCATAGACACAGCTGCAGGATTCTTGGAAAAATATTCCAAGTCACCACACTGAGCTGAAGAAGGGAACTTATAATTCTCACAGTCCAATTGTAGTTTTTTTACTCAGCTATTTTTACCCTATGCAATGTTGCCTGGCAACCTATTTGGCATACTACCTGTTCTAGTACCCTAAGACAAGAGCTGAAAAGATAACACAAAGGTCAAATTCTTATGCAGAAGGACAGAGTATTTGCTAACCCCTTACTCACACAGGTATAGATATCCAACAATTTGGTGACGTGTTTAGTTAAAATGAGAAGGTACCACCTTTAAATTCATTTAACTAAGCACACAGCATACATCAAGGTGCAGTTCTCCAGAAGTGAGCAAACAAGTCTTGCTTAGCACTCCAACCAGCACTCCCATTAAATGATGAAATGTAGAGGCCTCTGTTTGCTTTCTGCTTCAATTTCCTACAGAGAGGGGATTATGCCTGTCTCGTTCGTTGTTCTTTCTCGTTGCCCCCGGTGTCTTCCATTGGGCCCTGCACATGATAAGAACTTGATTAACATCTATAAGTCAGACTTTTTTTACATAGACATCTGAGTTTGCCAGGATAATGCCAAGCACACTGGGGAAACATGATGTCTACATTTCTAAGCTATATAATAAATGAATATTATCATCTAATTACAAAGATGGCGTTACTGACAGCATTACTATCAGTGAAAATCGTATATAAGCACTTGCTTTGTTGGGTGTTAGATGGTTGTGAAGAAGAGTTAGGATCTGAGACCCAACAAAGCTTGCTGCCACAGAAGACAGATTTTCAAGGGTTTGGCATTCAAACACAAGCCAGGAGACTCATGCCAGGAATCTCCCTCTTCTCCCCAGCAGGGAGGAGGCTGACCATGACAGGTTTTCACAGTGATCTGCACCAAGGGATATAAAAGTTATGTGCATTCAATCAAATAATTCAGATGGGCTGAATTAAGTGTTATGATGTGCAGGGTGAGGGCCCTAAAATCCAATCTGCGAGAGTAGACAGCCTTTCATAGAGGACTTTTGGGCTGAGGTCTGAGCAACAGGTTAACCAGTGAGCAGTCTTAGTCAAAGGGAGCAGCGTGTTCAAGACCTTCAGGCAGAAGCCAAGGGAGGAAAACCTGACAGAAGAAAGCTCAGTGACCTGGAACAGACATCTGAGATAAGGGTGGAGATAGAAACAGGAAATAGGTCGGGCAGGGCTTGACGTTTCAACCCTCAGTCTGTTCAATGGAAGGTCCCTGAGGAATTTCAGGCAGGGGAATTAGTGCTCTGACTACAGGGCTGAAGATCTTTCTGCTTCCAATAACTACAACCAAATCAGAGTAAGCCAGATTTATAAAGACTTTTATTTCATTTTTATTTGTTTATTTATTCTTCTGAAGCTTCTTTTTTGAGCCATGAAGTATCACTGCTCTTTGTAAATTTCCAGTGATTCATCCTGAGATTTATAAACCTTAGAGACATTCTAAGGCTTATGGTCCTTAGATTTTTTTTTTCCACAAAACTAATGAGACTCATAATTCATTTTGTAACTGTTCTTGGCAGTGTATACTTCCTTAACATATTGTTTTACCACCAGGTATGCTGGCACACACCTGTAATCCTAACTAGTCAGGAGCCTGAAGCAGAAGAATTACAAATTAAAGATCAGCCTGGACAATTTAGTAAGATTCTTTGTAAATATTCTGAAAAACTTTAAGAGGGGTAAGGATATAGCTCGGTGGTAAGGAGCCTGATTAGTATGCACAAGGCTGTGGATTCAATCCCCAGTACCCCAAAAAGTAAAGGCCAAAGTATTATGTTACCCATTTCGGTAGCAATCTTTCAATCAACTATTAAAATTATAAGAATTAGAATTATACCTGTACTTCAAAAGCTATAGGAAATTTATCTGACTATGTATCTGTAAGGAATACAAATGATTATTAGGTTTGAAAAGAATACACTTATTAATACTGACAGTAGAAATTATTATAAAATTCTGATGTTGCAGGTCATCACGCCCATGGCCTGAATGCTTTCCTCCTCACAAAGTCTGTATGTAGAAATCCTAATCTTCAATATATGGCCTGAAGAGGTGGGGGCCATTGGGTACTAATTAGACCACGAGGTCAAAGCCTTCACAAATGGGGCCAGTAGGCTTATAAAAGACTCCCCCCAGAAGTGTGCCATCCCTTCCACCATGTGGGGATGCAGCATGAAAGCACTACCTATGAACCAGAAAACGGGCCCTCACCAGACACTCAATCTGCAACACCCTGATCGTAGACTTCCTGTTGCTAAATAAGCCAGCCAGTTCATAGTATTTCTTCCAACAGTCCACATAGGCCAACACCCCCTCCTTCAAGAATGTATAATTTGACTTAGTTGTAACAAAATAAAGAAAATCTTTATCTCAGTAGCATACATCTTTGCAAGGAAGATATTTTCTTTAACTGGAAGAATATTTGCTTAATTATTTGACTGGGCAAAGATGGAAGTGATGTGTTGGACAGTGCAAAGAGCATGCTTACAGATTACATTTGTTTTGCACCAACCATGCCAGTGTTTTAAAATTCTGTCTAGCCCCACTGACCCTCCCATATTGTAACTATTGGATAGCACCCCTTTAATATCTAGAAAGTAAATTGTGGCTAATATTCCTATCTACTCACATTTCAAAAAAATTCCCTAAATATGCCATGAATAGAGTTGGCAGATAAAATAGAGGAACACTACATAGGACATATTTCACCAAAACATTATTTGTTGTTTATCTGAATTTCAAATTTCACTGGGCTTGCTATATTTTTATTTGCTAGACATGGCAACCCTTAATGCAGAGAAAAATAAAACAAAAGCTAATATACAATAGTAATAGGTATTTGACGGTAAAACAGCATCGCCATATGGTACCTAATGAAGTAGTTGGGTGATGACAACTACAAAGAAATCACAGTGATTAGAATAATTATAAATACAAACTGATACTAGTGGGTTTCATTGGCCACTCAACTATCATACATGGCATGCCACAGAGATGTAATTTTCTGAAATGATGAACAGTCAGAAAAATTCTAGACAAGCCACCAACTTTTAATCTGTACATCTATTCCATTCACAAAAAATACACTATATGTTAAAACTATGCCAAACATACACAGATACACTTTAGGTAAGCTCTAGGCTTAGGTAATTCACTAATAGAGTTTCTCATTTACACAAACATTCATGAAGTCATGGAGAATATAGTTCTTTGTCATGGGAAACTTTGCCACATATCACAGGCCATTGCGTCTCTGGCTCCAGCTCACTAAAATCAATGTATCCTACTTTTGTAGCAACAATTTAAAGAAACACTCCCCTAAATTTCCCCTAATGGTTACGGTTGTCTCACTAAAGCTACTCATTTAAACCACACACAAAGAGAGAAGGGCCAACTTTTCTAGGACAAATAAGGAAACTTTATGGAAAGAACTGAGATGATGAACTAGAATTTTATCAGTTTTCTTCTACTGATATGAAACCAACAGCCAGCCTATACAAATTTTGGTAGAGTATCCATTTCTCTGTTTTGGGGAGTCTGGAGTGAGGGGGAGAAGTGGGTTCTGAGATACATACTCCTCCCCATCCTCTAGGGCCTGCACCCAGGGCATGAGGGCAGGGTGAGGTGAGGAGGCACAGGTTGCGGGGACACTACTTTGAAATCACAGTGAGGGGCGGCATGCTTTTGCCCCTCCAAAAATTCATACATTGAAGTCCTAATAACCAACGTCACATATTTGGAGGTGAAGCATTCGGGAGGTAACTGGATTAAGGCGAGGTCGTAAGGCCACAGCCCTCATGATGGGATTAGTGCCCTCATAAGAACAGGAAGAGGCCTCAGAGCTTTTTCTCCCTCTCTATACACACACCTCAGAGAGGCCCTGCGAGCACACAGAGAGAAGGAAAGTGTCTATAAGGCAGAAAGAAGACTCTCATAAAACTCAGCGACGCTGTTGCCTGACTTCCAACCTAGAACTTTGGAAAAAATAAATGTTTTTCAGACCATCTAGCCAGTGGTACTCTGTTACAGCAACCTGAGCCAACTAAGACAATTAGGAAGGGGTTTCCTACTTTGTTCTCAGGGAATTAAGACTGGAACATTTGATTACAGTCTTTATAGTGACAAAAAGAACCATATACATCATATATTCGGCTTCTTCTTTTGAGAACCACTGTGCTATACAGACCAAAAACTGAGAATCTGAAATCAGAGAACTCGTGTGTGAATCTCTGTTCCCCCATGATTAAGTCTTTGACCCTAGAGAAGGTCCTTGGACTGAATTGCTCCTCTAAACAATACTTACTACATAAAAGTGTCTGAAGATATGAAAAGGGAAAAAAAAGGAAAGAAGGAAGGAAGGAGAAGGGAAGAGAAGGGAGGGGAAAGAGTAGAAAAGAGGAGAGGGGAGGGGAGGGAGAGAATTTCTTAGATCAAATATTGGCACAAAAAAGGTACATGTGTTGTTGGCTCACTACTCAGGGAAAGTATCTAGGCCTTCCCAATTTATGTAACTGGGATCAATTGCGAATGCGGTCAGGTGGCGGCCTGGGGAGCGAGCAGTCTCCCATGAAAGACCCTCTGCTCCTCTGGGCTTGTGCCCACCCCAAGCGGAGAATCAGAAGTGAAGCAAGGCTGACTCCAAGAGGAACGCCTCTGGCGAAAAACAGGAAGTCAGGTCTGGCAAAGAATAAGGAAGAACGAGGAAGTCAGAAACGAAAGCAGTGCAAAGCAGGTGTTTGTTTGTAACGCTGTGCAGGCAGCAAAGCCTCCAGGTAGCAGGCCACGGGGCAGACACAAAGTCACGGGCTTCTCAGCAGAGGTCTTCACCTTGCTCACACTTAACGGTATGCTGGTCCCTAAAGATACCTGTTTCACTGACTGGTGTAATCTAGGCTAATCAGGGTTTTAGCCTTTGTTTCTGGGATGAGGTAAGGGTCTTGAGGTCCAGGGGCACACAGCAAATGCATGCAAAGGTTTTACAAAGGGCAACCGCCTCAAGCACAGAGTGCCAAGTAAGCTTGTGGTCATTTCTGTAGCCACAAGCCACGTCAGCCACTCAGGTCATGGCCTGCATTTACCTCCCACTGCCCTTACACCTACAGAGATATAGGTACTGTGCTAAGCCTCCAACATCCACGTGTAATCTCACTTATTCCTAATAATGGTTACTAGTACACTCATTTTCTGCTCAAGAAACTATTCTTAAAATGGTCAATTTTACAACTGTCAATGCTACATGTGGTAAGTAGCAAAGACATGGTCAAATCTAACTTATAGCTAGGTCAGGAAACTTGCCTAACTTGTAGCTAGGGCAGTATATCCCAAATGCATGTACTGAGAAATCAAATTTAAAATATCAACCCACATGATTCCTTTGTAAGTTAGTGAACCATTATTAGGACAGTTGGCTTAATTTAACGCACAGGTGACACCTAGCATGGTGTGTGAAACAAAGCAACTTGCCCTTACTTCCTCCAAATACAGCTCACCAGGTAAATTACTCTGAGGTCTCAGATGCTGCAGCGGGGCCTGGCACCAGGGTGGGAAGGGTCATGGGCAGAGAGCAAGCATATGGTGAATGTGCATTTAGGTAAAACCTGATAAAAGTACAGAGGGACAACAGTGGCTTTTCTGGTGGGAAAGTGTAGGTAGTTCATATGCAATAATCCCCATAATACCTCCCATTAGAACAAAAGTAACTTTCCTAATGATCATGTATGCATAAATGTAACCCCAAATGACCTAGACATTTACTTCTCTTTTTCTCTCTCAAAGCTGTCTTACTGCATACTTCACCCTAATTCCTCCTATACCAAAATAGGGTTTGAAGTTTGCAGAAGCGTAGTGCTCCAGATGTCCCTCATGCCCCATTCTGGCTCTAAACATGTATTAGATAATACATTTCATACTCTGTAGTCACCTTTACAGTAAAAACATTTCTAAGTTTCTTGCTTCACAGTAAGGAGTGTGAAAAAATTAATAAATCTCTTTCCCAATGAACAATTGGTGAATAACTCAAGCAAAAGGACCTGTGAATTCAATTACCTGAAGCAGCTCCTCCGAAACACTCCATTTTCTGTCTCAGCAAAACAGCACTTCTGTGCCTTACTCATGACAGGAGTGGTGGGTGCTCTCCTAAGACACATCTCTGTCTAAGCTGCTTCCACTGTTTTCTTCAAGTTTCAGACAGATACGTGTGTCCCCAAAGAGTGGCTTTCAGGGTGGGAAGTCTTTCTTTATACTGGTCTCCAAACACTTAGTAAAGTACATATTTTTCCTGCACAAGCAAATCATATCTCAGGAAAGGCATCCTGGTTGTGCAACTAGACAGAACCTTCAACCCTCAGCTGCTCAAGGGGGTGCTCGTCTCTAAGACACCTCTCTGAGAGTCAACACTCAGAGTGAGATGCACAGGACTCTGCAGCCTTCCTGATGAAACAAAGCTTTACTAAGGCAGTTTTCAGCAGGGAATTCAGCAAGAGATGATCACAGAACTTGAAAAGGTTTGAGTACTTAACCCATTAAATAGGCATCAAGCACAAGGTTTGAAGAAAGATCTCATCCAAATGTTCGAAGGTTAGGAAAAAGTGTATGCAGGAACAGGACAAAAGAAAGACTAGGGTTGGGAATATAGGTTGGTGGCACAAGCTTACACCTGGCAAGCACAAGGTCCTGAGTTCAATTCCGATAGCAAAAAAAAAAAAAGGAAAGCATTCCAATTCATTCTACCAACATAGCAACGTTCTCAGGCTTGTAACATCTATGAATATAGATCTAAAAGTCCTAGATAAGATATTAACAAAACCAATGAGGCACTTTATTAAAAAAACAATACCCTTGCCAAAGGTAAGGTTTTTCCAAACAAGGGGAGGCTAATTCACCTTTAAACCTATTAGGACAATTCACTATATTATTTATATATGTGTGCATATATATATGTACATGTATGACATTTTAATAGATACTAAGGAGGACTAGATTTTTAAAATCTGATTTAAAAGTCATTACAATCAATAATAAGTCCCCAGTTTAAGACTAAAACATTAGACATTTTCTTACTAAAGTACTGAGCATGCAAGGAACCCTCTGAAATTCAGAGGCACAAACTCTGGAGAGAAAACCAGCTCTAGGCTTCCCTGCCCTTGGCGCCATTCCTAGAGCACCCTCGGTCCACTCTGCGTCATATGCTGTGTTAGTTATCACACGTTCCTCTTCTTCTACGGCACAAATAACAGAGCTCTGATGAAAGGCTCTGGATACTGAGCAGTCCCCAGGGTGGGAGCTTTGTGGGAGCAGAGGCAACACTGGCCTAATTCACATAGTAGATGCCTAGTAAACACCTGGGTGGAATTCCAGCTGTGTCCGGGGAATGAGGGCTTTGAAGTGCTTGTCATGTGCCAGACACTGTCTTAAGTGCTTTCCAGGACTCATCACATACCATGCGTGTGTCTTGGTCTGTCTTCTGCTGCTATAACAAACACCCCCGTGCTGAGTAATTTATAATGAATCTAAATCTTATTTGGTTCAGAGGGAGTTCAAGAGCATGGCTGAGAGTCAGAGACACTTGGAAGCAGAAGCAAGAAGCCCATAGACTCATAACAACATCGCAGGAGGCATGGCATGTGAGAGAGAGTACACAAGAGAAATCAAGAGAGGGCTTAGGTTGCTCTGAAACACAAACCCAACCTTGAGGTGACTGATTCTTATTAAAATGATATTAATCACTCTTGATGACAGAACCATCGTGGCCTAATAACTTCTTATCAGGCCCTACTTTCCAATTCTGCTTCTTTGGGATTAAATTTCCAGCACATGAACTTCAGAGAACAGGCTCACAGAACAGCACCCTGAGACTGCTGAAGAAACCAGCGTCCAAACTGGCCTTGCACCTGAGGGGGAACAGAGGGCTCAGAGGATGCTCTGGCTCCAGCTTCTGCACTTTTGACCATGCTCTGTTCTCCTGCCTGCTGAGGCTTTCTCACTACCTGGCATAGGCTTCATCCTGCCTGTGGACTGCGGAGGAGGAGCGGGAAAGGCAGCTTTACAGCAACCTCTTGGTTAACCTTCTCCTGCCGAAGGACAAGAATCTTTGTCTCTGAGGCCCAAAAGAAAATGAAGCCAATGTCCAGACATGAAAAGCAGATGTCTTCCGCTTGTCTATGCACTGACAGTTCATGCTTCATTCAATTCTTATGCCTAAATCTTAACCCTCAGTGAGATGGTATCAGGAGGTGAGGTTTTTAATAAATGAAATTTACTTAATAAGTTTGACTATATGTTATTTTAGTACTGACTCTGGCTATAGTTCTAAGTATATCATCCACATCTGATTATACTCTATGAAAGTCACATAGATTATTTGATGGCACAGGCAAAGTGTCTTCTCTGCATTTGTCTAATTCTAAATACAACTAGATATCAAGAACAGAGACTATCTCTCTCCCTACTACATTTCACTTAGAAAAAGGAGAAAGATAGAGGGAGAGAAGAAGGAAATGGAAACACCATGCACATCTTGCCTGCTGAGTTCACCCCAACCGCCTAAAGCAAACCTTGACTAACATCCTGCTCCGTCCTGGTTCAAACGTGTCTCCCGTGCATTCACGTACTGAAAGTTTAGCCCCCAGTGTGGTGGTGTAGACAAGGTAGAACATTAGAAAGGAGGGGGCTATTGGAAAATAATTGGATCTTGGGAGCATCATCCTTAGAAGAAATTAACACTGATCTCAAGAAATGAGTTCGTTCTCTTGGTCATTATAAAGTGGGGCCACTCCACACCTTGGTCCCTTCTGAATGCACACAATATCTTTTCTGCTTCTCTGCCGTGTTTTGACATGGCCAGGAGAGGGGGTTGCTAGGTTACTGGCATCACGCTATTTGGACCCTCCACTCACCAGAATCATGAGCCAAATAAATCTCTCTACTTTATAAAGTACCCAACTTTAGGTATTCAGGGTGACATAAGATGTACTAAGACATTAGGCAACACTGACACAGTTATTCTTGCAGGCATGTGCCACATGGTGCAGGCAAGTGGTGAGCTGCTGAGACAATCCACTGTTCTTCACCAACATAACAGGAGATTGGAGAAGCAGCTCTCATCACAGTTAATACAGAAAAAATGTGTTATGTCAGGGACTAATATGCCTAGGACATGTGCAGATAATTAACAATACCAGTAGCCATCATAGTGTTCCTTAGAGATCAGTTTTACATGATAACAACCAGGAAATTGGGTTCTGAGTCATGAGTTCAGTAAATGGTCAGGTTTTATAGTCACGTTACTGACTCAATACTGTGAGAACTTGTTAAGAACATTTTCCCATCATCACATGGTTGTGTTTTGGCAAATTCATGTCCAAAATGGCATTGTTATGGGATGACTTGTATCTTCTGATAGTTTATATGTTGATAATCTAACACTCAGTATTTCAAAATGGGATTTTGTTTGGAGCTAAGGTCATAAACTGTCACACATGTAATTAACGAAGACAATGTCATGTTGGAGTTGGTTAGGCCCTTAATCCAATGACTAATGTCCTTATGAAAAAGGAGAATTTAGATACAGACATGCATACAAAGTGGCTTGGTTACTTTTCTCATCGCTGAGACAAAATGCCTTACACCCAGAGCTGAAGGAGGAAAGGTTTATTTCAGCCTTACTTTGTAGAAGTTTCAGTCCATAGTCAGCTGGCTCCAAGGTAGGATGGTATAGCAGACAGGCATCACAGAGGAGAAACAGTTCATGGCTGGCATGACAGAGCAGGCAGAAGGCAGTGAACAATTAGCAGCTAGCAGCAACAAGCAGCGGCAGCAGCAGTAGCCTTCTCTCTATCTCTACATTCCATCCAAGCTGTAAGCCTATTGACTGATGCTACCCATGTCCAGGGTGGCATTTCCATTATTCACCCCTTTAGTCCCAGCTGCTCACCCTTAATCCCCATTCACACACCTGAGATCCAGCTACCTTCAAAACTTCCCGCCTATGGCTACATGAGCTTATGGGGAGCATCAAGATACAATCCATGACGCAAGGAAAACATTGTATTACTATGAATGCAAAGATTATAATTATGGTTCCAAACACCAAGGAATGGCGGCAATTATCAGCAAACCACCAGAAGCTAATAGAGACACACAACAGCTCCTCCTCCATAACTATCAGGAAGACCCTACCTTGCTAACACTCTATCTCAGAAGTCTACCTCCAGCTCTATGAGATTAAAAAAAATATTATTTGAGTCTACCTAGTTTGTGATACTTTCTTATGCAGGAAACTTATACAGATGTTATTATATAGTATTCCACATCATTTTGGTTTTCTTAGAACTAAGAAGAGACAGTATTTTAGTAGTCCTAACATGGAATAGGCTATCAAAAAACTGGGTTAAATAACTCTAAGTTATTGCAGGCTGATCAGGCCTGCAATCTCCCAAGCGAGTAGATGGACAAAGGCTTAAATAAATGAGACAAAGAAAATGCTTTCAAGGGCTCCAGGCGGGACTAACTCTCTTCCAGCTTATTTTCTGAGTTTAGCCAAAAATTTTTCTGAGTGGCCCATATTTATTTGGTTTTCAAATAAAGAAAGAGGATACTCAAGAAAACGCAGGAATCTCCCAGGACCTTAGAAGAATTTTCCCAAGCAGTAAATTATGTCAATCAGGAGAACCACCTTTAGGTTGGTGTTTATTGTAGGAGTGTGGGGCCTGCAGCTGCAGTCTCCTGTGGCTGATTGGTTGGAGCCAGAGGCCCTCAGCTGCAGTCTCATCTTGTCAGAAAGTTGCCTGAGCTTCAGACAACTCAAGTAAATGTGGAAAGCCAATTGGTTAATATTAACAGCTGTTCAGAGCCACTTTGTAGTGGTCCCCAACAATAGGCAGTCACCTGATAGACCATTATTTATAGTCTACCATCTTAAAAATACCATGAACTCTTTCAAGGACATGTCTAAATATTGATTGCAAACATTTTTTAATTTGCTCAAATTGCCTGTCTTTGCCACAAGGAAAAAGCATACCCTCGGAAACTATGATTGAGGGAAAGTAACTGAAGAACACGTTCTAAATAGCAGATTCTATTTTTTCACACCATTTTAAAAAAATAGATGCAATTTAATTAAGGTTTCTATACTTATTGAGCATGTCTTAAATTAGACACAAAATTCAAAGGAAAAAGATGTCTTTGTCACCTTCAAGACAAGCAAGACAGAGTATGTGTGAAATAAAGAGAAACAATGTGTGTAACAGCTGAACCAGGTCTCCTTACCTTTATGTTCTCTGTGTTGAACAAGAAGTAGAGACAGACGGACAGACAGACAGACACAAAGACAGAGACAGTGAGAGGGAAAGAGGGGTAAATAAGGAGCATGCTTGCCTGGTATGAACCACATGCTTGTGGCAGATGCTTGTAGTACCAGCTACCCAGGAGGCTAAAGCAGGATTACTGGAGTCTAAGAGTTTGAGGCTAGCCTGAGCAACATAGCGAGAGCCCATCTCAGAAAAATAAAAACTAAACACAGAAATTCCATTGACCCAGCTATACCTCTTGTGGATATTTTCCTGAAAGAGATAAAGACATCATATTATAGTGATACATGCCCATACATGCGCAACTCACTACAGGTAAATCTTGGAAGTAGCCTCTATGTTCATCAATAAATGAATGGATTAAAGAAAACATGGTGTTTATACACAATGGAGCAGAACTCTGCCGTTAAAAGTGGTATCTTTGAGACATTTGTTAGATGCCTCTTGATACCATAAGTGTTGAGTGAGAAAACCCAGAAATAGAATACATGGTTACATGGTTTCTCTTATATGAGAAGCCCAAAGTATGAATAATCTAAAGATCAAAATAAAAATATGTGATGGGCAACAGCATGATATTGTGGGATACGAAGAAGATCTAGAGGTGAAGAGAGAGAAAAGGAAATAAAAAGAATTAAAATATGATGTGTACACCTGCTGATTCTCCATGACAAATGTATTTATTATGTATATGAGATATATAGGTAAAAAGATTTCTTTTTGTACTAAGCTACATCCCCGGCCAATAAAAAAGTTTAAATGCAAAAGAAGAAAAAAGAACAATCATGCTCACATGCGAAAAGTGAAAATGTAATAGATTTTAATTTACAAAGTGTATGTATTTATCTCCACTCTCACAGGGTAAGATCAGAAAGTATTAGATAGATTAGATAGATGAGAGATAAAACTGCATGCAAGTTCAAAAATCCAAACGCAAGAGTCATACACAGAAATCCAGAAGTCTGAATGCAATTAAGTCCTCCACGTCACTTACCAATTTTAATCATGTTGTGTGGGCTGGGGATATAGCTCAGTGGAATAAGCGCTTGCCTAGCAAGCGCAGGGTCCTGAGTTCAATCCCCAGTACCGCAAAAAACAAACAAACAAACAAAAAATAATCATGTTGTGTGTTAGCTGTTAGCTGGTATTTCTTTTTTTTTTTTTAGAAAAATAAAAGCACAAAAACATTAACACACAGACACAAATTAGCATAAAAAATAGTACAATGGTTGTTGCTTTACCTATTGATATCTTCAAAGTGTATATATATGAACCCAGATACAGACATGCAAAATTGGTCAGACAATTAATCCTCTCAACAACAGAAAAACACAAAAAACA